>JAIUZE010048288.1:0-45451 GCA_022085475.1 Heliosperma pusillum
AATAATATGAACAAAACTAAAGATGAACCAAAAACTAAAGAAAACAAAAGCTATGTAACATATATCCGTCGAGTAACTCGGAATCGTTACCTTAGCTAGCAAAACCACTTAGCACCAAAATAATAAGAAGTAAATAATAAGAAACCCTTCTACTAATCTTCACCCAAAATATACGAGTCTCCAAACTCGTCTTCAAAATCTTCCCCTATAAGAAAAGACAAGAAAAACATTATTAGAACTTAAAATATGATTTTCCATAATTAAAGTGCTGAAAACGATTTTGTCGGAATTGAAATAAAACCGTACGTGAAGATGGGGAGCGAAGAGGAGAGTCTAGAAATATAAGTTAGGACGGATTTAATTAAGGAATGAAGATTTTATGAAGGTTTTGCTCAAGAACGATGAAGAACAATTGAAGAACACGAAGAACAAATGAAGAACGATGAAGAAGTGATATTTAGATCTTAATTGATTTGTTGAAAAATGAAAAGTTGTTAGTGAGTAAAGTGGGAGTTGGAGTGCCGTGTAATATAGAGCAAAATAGTGAGTTGGGTTTTGAAATTGCTGTTATGGAATTGACTCGGTATAATAATTATATTACCGTAATTAATTAGATATTAAGTTAATTGAATTAAATATCAAGATATTATGTTATTGTAATGAAAAGAAAGAAAATATCAAGGTCTAAGAGAGGAGGGAAAACCGTGTGGTTTGGTGAACAATCGGGTCTGATTTATCGATTTGCGTAATTTAAACTGACGGATCGATAAAGTAACAAATATCTAAGATATTTGTATTAGTTTAATCGAAACAAATAAAATATCTCAAGTGAGTGGAAAACGATGACATGGGCGTGTGACTCATGCCAAAGTCGAGTTTCGGTTTTGTTTCGGGATTTACGATGACTCGGGAATCGTTAAATGACGTTCGGAATTAAACCGTAAAAGTTATTCTTTAAATTCCGAATAAATTCAAAATAATTATATTAAATTATGATAAATCTTAATAAATCTAAATAAAAATAAATCAAAAATATTATTTTTTTAAATAAAATTTCGGTCTTCAAACTTATGAAGGCGAGTCGGGAAAAGTCAACGAAAGTCAAAGTCGACTTAAAAAGTCGAGAAAAGTCAAAAATGACTTAAAAGTCAAGAAAAGTTTATGACGACTTAAAAGTCAAGAAAAAGTCAATGACGACTTTAAAAAGTCAAGGAAAAGTCAAAGACGACTTAAAAGTCAAGAAAAGTCAAAGATGACTAAAAACAGTCTTTTCATGAAATCTCTCAGAAATTCCAAATACGAACGCGGAATTTCAAAATAAGACTCGGAACAAAAATTTCTATTTTAAAAACTTAAGTTCTACTGAAAAGTGTTAGTAAATATTTTTACTAGAAAAATTGGGTACTTTTCGGGTTGTTACAATGTGTTTATGGGAAATTGTAATCGTACGATGGTAATTTTGTGAATTTAAATAAAATAATAAACAAGGGAGTAATAGCCGAATGCATTTAGATATAAGTAAGACGTGTGTGGCGATCAATGTTATGCATCATTTCATAACGGTGTACTTGATTAACATAAGCTTGATGCCAAACATTACGAAATTGTATTCATACAAACTGGATGCGTTCGACAGTCTATATTGCCTTGCGATGACAGTTTTATAACTTTGGGTATGTTCAGTCTTAGTAACAACGAAGGGAACTTTGGGGACGAAGTTCTTTTTAAGAGGGGTAGATAATGTTGCGAACTGTGTTGCGATTGCCGTTGCCGTTGCGAATTTTTTACATATAACAATGTATGCAAACACTTTATTGATATTGAACATGACTAGGTGTTAATAATGTGATAAGATGCATGGTTTATGTACTTTTTTGATCGATAGTGACAATATATGAAATGATGCTTATGGTGAACGTGAATAACTTGCGTGTGAGATGATGAGATGGATGGGTGTATGCGTACGTATATAACTGTTAACTAATATGTGGAGGACGTGTAACTGATTGATGATATGTATAATTGTGAAACAGCGATTCGAGTATAATTGTGAAACTGTGATTCAAGATAGTATATGTATGTGGGCTGTGATAAGTGAATATTTGTATGATTTTAACCCCCATTTTAGCTCGGTTTTGTATGTCATTTGTGCTTTGTTAAGCAATTTTATGAGCTAATATCGTCTTCTAGGCGAATTCCTATGTTCTAACCTGTTTTGTAAGGAAAGTGACGTTTCTACGCCCTTTTTCTATATTCCCGAGCATTTGCCTAGAACCCGACGATTTGAAGATGCAAGCTTGACCATCTCAAAGGCATTTCAAGAAAGTTCACTAATTCAAAAGAGAGAAGAAGTAAAGACAGTTTCGCAGTTGTCGGAAGATCAACCAGTTAGGCGAAGAATTCATCGCTTTACATCAAACCCTATCAACAAACCCGACTCAAGAGGTCAAGGGGGATGTTGGAAGTCAAGTCATATGCAAGGGCATATGAAACGAGAGTCAAAGGACCCAGATGACAACTTACGCGATCAGGTAAGTGTGTACCCGATCGGGGATCCTTGCTGATCCGCACTTTTGCTTCGACTTCCTCATTTTTGTCCTATGTGATGAATGCTCGACCCCTCCCCCACGAAACCCTAATGCTATATAAAGGATGCTCCAGCCACTCTTCTAAACACATCTCTCACATCTCACATCTCTTCATACTTTACAATAATCTCTTCTCTTCTTACATTTTCTCTTTAGATTAGGAGGAAGGGAGAACTAGCCTCTCTTGTCTCATTTTCTTCTTCTTTTCATCTTTAGTTCTTAGTTTATTTGTGTCCTTTCTACATCAAAATCTTAGCTTAGATCAATAAGAATTTCAATCATTGTAATCTACTTTGTTGGGTTCAAGTGTTGTAATTTAAGGAACGATTATTCTATGCAAGGGATTTCTATTATTGTTATGACTTTCGTTGTAGATCGTCACCTAGGTATTTCTATTTTATCCTTTGTTTAATGTCTTTATGTTTTCCATTTTATTGTTATTTTCTATCCTAGATTCATTTTAGTACCGTTATAATCGTCATTTCATTTCCTAGATTGTCAATTTAGCGTCATCATTATCGCCACATAGAGAGTCTTAAAATATTGTCAAAACCAACTAAACATGTCTATCCTAGTTTTAATTATCATCATCATCTTAGATATAAACATTATCATGAGTGAGTAGTCACCTTTCTAGGGTGTAGGGTAGCCATGTTAGATTGATTAAAAGATGATAATTGGATAAAAGAAATTTTGCTTTTAAAACATTGTGTCTATGCATGTTTGGACTATAACGATAGTTGACAATTCCTGATCAAAATCATTGACTAGATTGGAATTCTTTTCCAAGGTAGAGATACGCGAATTGAATAGACAAAGCATGACATGGTGGATTAAGACCTAGTAAATTGCCTAAAAGCCTGCTAGACCATCTGATCTATGATTGTAATGAACACATCATTCTTACGAGCTCACAATGAATTATTTGCATGTCCTAAATCCAATTTCATCAATATGTCAATCTACATGTGTGAACCTACTTCCCTAGATGCTTCTCATTATTGTTAATTCATCATTTGCTTTATTGCTTTCATCTTCAATTGCTTTTATTTTGTTTTCATTTATGCTTTTTGTTAGTTTAGACATCATAATCCCAAAACCCAGTAACTCGTTAGATAAAACCCAATTGCGAGACATTTCACATTCTATAGGAAACACCATCTCCCTGAGGATCGACCCCTACTTCCCTAATTACATTAATTTGTTATTAGCCTAGTCTGGGTAATTTATCTTTGTATCGGGCTTGCGACAGGCACGATCAAATTTTGGCGCCGTTGCCGGGGAGCACGGTTTAGTTTTCCTTTTTCTTGTGATTTTTATCGCAATTAGTTTTATCTAGTCTTTAAGAACCCAAATTTCTTTAGACCTCTCTTGATTTTTCATCTTAGCTTTTCAATCTTATGCCCATATCTTCTAGACTAGGGACCCCTATCTTTTTAGACCCCGATCTAGAAAGGACTCTGCGTAGGAGAAAAAAGTTATTCAACGAAATCTCAAAAGCTTCTGATACTTAAAGTTTAGATCGTATTCGTGAGAAATACTCGGATATTCTATCTAATCTCGAAGGTGAAGAAGATCCATTCTCATCTCCATTCTCAAAAACCAATCAACTTTCAAACAACACTCCATCTTCATCTTCACAAAAGAAAATGGTTCGACTTTCAGACCATTCCAAGCCAACTGCAGATAAACTTCCAAGGGGTATCGCTACACCCCAAATCACTGCCCAAAACTTCAAAATCAAACCTGCCTTCATCAATTTAATAGAAAGAAGCCAATTTGGTGGCAATGCCACAGAAGATCCCAACCTTCATATTCAAAACTTCTGTGACTATTGCTCCACAATTAGACAAACTGGAGTATCCCAAGAGCAGATTAGGGAAATGCTCTTTCCCTTCTCTTTTACAGGAAAGGCAAAACTTTGGATCAATAGCCTTGACCGAGTTGCCTTAGGAATAGCCGACTGGGATGGTCTAGCTCTTGCTTTCTATCAAAAGTACTTCCCACCAGAACGAACCGCACTCTTACGAAGTCAAATCACTGGATTTCGTCAGAGAGGCGATGAAACCCTTTATGAAGCATGGGAAAGGTACAAATAATTACAAAGAGAATGCCCTCATCATGGCCTTGATTCATGGTTCTTAGCTATCACCTTCTACAACGGTTGTTGTGGCGAATCACGTCGTATCCTCGACTCCGCTAACAATGGTCGTTTCAATCAGATCGATGTAGAAATAGCTAGTGCAACTATCGAGTCAATGGCAATCCACGACTTTCAGTATAGAAACTCACGTGCTATGCCACTCAAAACCAAACAGGACGATTCAAGTAAAGTAGCACTCCTAGAAGCCCAATTAGCCCTTCTGCAGCAACAAGTAGAAAGCTCTTCCCAATCCAAGGAACATGTTAACATCACTAACCACGTAGTGGTATGTGAGACATGTGGGGTTGGAGGACACAGTTTTCAAGAATGTAGAAGTTCGCTAGAGCAAGTCCATGCATATCAATCATATAGGCAGGGCAATGCTTTCTCAAACTTCTATAACGAGAACACAAAGAACCATTCTTTTTTGTCCTACAAAAGCACCAACATTCAGAACCCCCACCATCAGACTCAACAACCATTCATACCACATCAACAGAAGCCTTACAATCCACATGGTTTTCAAAACAAAAGACCTCCATTTCAACCTAACTTCAATCAACCTTACCAAAACCAACCTCAACACCAACCACCCCAAAATCAAGGCCAACCCAATGATTCAAGCTTGAGCAAAATTGAATCCATGCTTCTCCAAGTTGTTCAAAAACAAGATTCAATGTTTGCTTAACTTCAAAAGAGTGATCAAGCTCAAAGTGCTGCCATCAAGATGCTTGAAACTCAAATGGCCCAATTGGTGCCTCTAATGCCCAAAGAAAACAAGGCCAACTCCCACCTCATGGTGAGCAATCGAGGGACACCGCTAATGCTATCACCCTTAGGAGTGGTACCACTTATAAGGAACCTCAGCAACCCAAAGAACCAATAGTTGAGCCTACACAAGTAGAGAGCCAAAAAGATTCTCAACCATCCACCGCTAAGGAAGCGGAAAACAAACCTGAAAAGAAGGATGAACCTAAAAAGGAACCCATCAAAATCCAAGTTCCATTTCCCCAACGCTTGAGGAGAAATCATAAGGAAACCCAGTTCAGTAAATTCATGGACGTAGTCAAAAACCTCCAAGTAACGGTTCCCTTCACTGAACTAATCACCCAAATCCCTTCTTACACGAAATTCATGAAAGATATCTTAACTAAGAAGAGGACTTTAGATGACGTTGAAATTATAGCATTCACAGCTGAGTGCAGTGCTTTATTGCAAAATAAGTCCCCTCCTAAGTTGAAGGATCCTGGTAGTTTCTCTATACCTTGCACTATAGGCACCTACACAATCGATAAAGCTCTATGCGATCTAGGTGCCAGTGTAAGTGTCATGCCCTATTCCATATGTGAAAAATTGAATATGGGAATTCTCAAATGCACTAGTATCACTCTGCAAATGACAGATCGTTCTCTAAAACAACCTATGGGAGTTTTAGAAGATGTGCCTGTCAAAGTAGGGAGGTTTTTCATTCCCGTCGATTTCATTGTGCTAGACATGGCTGAAGATTCGCAAATCCCTATTATTTTAGGAAGGCCATTTCTACACACTGCGGGAGCAGTAATCGATGTCAAGAATGGAAAATTGACACTAGAAGTAGGTGATGATAAAGTCACCTATAACTTAAACAGTGCAATGAAAAGCCCTATGCTTGAAGAACCTTGCTGTTTCCTTGATATTGTCGACTCAATTATTGATGAATCTCTGTATCCATCAATAATTGAGGATCCTTTAGAAGCAATCTTATTGTTGGAGGATATCTCTGAGAATGACAATTTTGAGATCAGTGAGCTGGAAAAGGACCTGACTGGAAAAGAGATACTGTCCGAAGAAGTTGAAGAGTTCATAAGCTTGATTGATACTCCTGCCAAGGCAGAAGTACATAAACCTGAACTAAAACCTCTTCCCTCAAATCTAAAATATGCCTTTTTAGATGAATCTGAATATTGCCCAGTCATAGTGAGTGCTCTCCTAGATTAAAATCAGTTAACCTCACTATTGACTATCTTGAAAAAACATAGAAAGGCAATATGATACAAGCTTGAAGATTTAACAGGCATAAGCCCCGACTTTTGCATGCATAGAATCAACTTAGAAGAAGGCCAAAAACCTTGCGTTCAAGGTCAACGCCGCCTTAATCCCAACATGCAGGAACTAGTTAAAACTGAAGTTATGAAATTGCTAGATGCTGGCATAATCTATGCAATCTCTGACTCTAAATGGGTTAGCCCGGTTCAAGTTGTTCCCAAGAAAGGAGGAACAACAGTAGTCAAAAATGAAAAGAATGAGCTCATCCCCACAAGGATTGTGATGGGATGGCGTATGTGTATTGACTACAGAAAGCTGAATCAATCAACTAGAAAAGATCACTATCCTCTGCCCTTCATTGATCAAATGCTAGAGATGTTAGCTTGTCACAAGTACTTCTGCTATCTAGATGGTTACTCAGGATTTTTCCAAATTCCTATCCACCCTTAGGACCAAGAGAAAACCACTTTCACCTGTCCCTATGGTACTTTCGCTTATCGCAGAATGCCATTTGGCTTGTGTAATGCACCTGCCACTTTCCAGCGTTGCATGACTAGTATCTTTTCAGATTTTGTTGAAACTATCATGGAAGTATTTATGGACGACTTTAGCGTCTATGACATTTCCTTTGATAATTGTTTGACAAATCTATCCAGAGTTCTAAAACGCTGTGAAGAAGTCGATCTTGTTCTCAATTGGGAAAAGTGTCACTTCATGGTGAACGAAGGTGTAGTTTTAGGACACATTGTTTCAGAAAGAGGTATAGAAGTGGATCGAGCTAAGATCCAAGTTATTGAACAGCTGCCACCACCTGCTAATGTAAAAGGAATCAGGAGTTTCCTTGGCCACGCCGGTTTCTACCGACGATTTATAAAAGATTTCTCAAAAATAGCCAAGCCCCTGAATGAGCTCCTTTTTAAGGATGCACCTTTTAATTTCACAAAGAAATGCCTTGAGGCATTCAACAAAATCAAACGTGCTTTAATCACCGCACCTATAATCCAGTCACCTGATTGGAATTTGCCCTTTGAACTGATGTGCGATGCGAGTGATTATGCCGTAGGAGTTGTTTTAGGGCAAAGAAAGGAAACGTTCCTTCATGCAATTCACTATGCTAGTAAAACCTTAGATCCTGCCCAAATCAACTATGCCACCACCGAGAAAGAACTTCTCGCCATTGTCTATGCCTTAGACAAATTTCGCTCATACCTTATAGGATCAAAAGTCATTGTCTACACTGACCATGCTGCCTTGAAATATCTGCTTTCCAAGAAAGAGGCAAAACCTAGACTTATCCGATGGATCCTACTCCTTCAATAGTTTGATCTAGAGATCCGGGATAAGAATGGAGCAGAGAATGTAGTCGTTGACCACCTATCAAGGATAAGAGTAACTGAAATAGGATTACCAACGCCAATTAATGATTCGTTCGCTGATGATTCATTAATGGCAATTGCGGACTCTTCTCCTTGGTATGCTGATATTGCCAATTTCCTTGTAAGTCGCCAGCTACCTTCTGACCTTTCTTATAACCAAAGAAAGAGATTTTTGCATGATGTAAAATTCTTTGTTTGGGACGACCCTTATCTTTTCAAGCAGTGCTCAGATGGTCTGTATCGACGTTGTATTCCCCAGTGGGAAGTAAAAGGAGTTTTAGAAGGATGCCACTCATCTGCTTATGGTGGTCATCATGGTCCATCCAAGACCGTAGCTTGTGACGCTTGTCAACGAATGGGTCAAATATCCAAAAGACATGAAATGCCTCAAAACGGCATATTAGAAGTTGAAATATTCGATGTCTGGGGTATTGACTATCAAGGACCATTCCCTTCTTCTAATGGAAATCGTTACATTCTAGTCGCCGTCGACTATGTTTCAAAGTGGGTAGAAGCAATTGCCACCCCCACCAATGATGTTAGAGCTGTGATACGGCTATTTAAGAAGATCATCTTTCCGTGTTTTGGTGTACCCAGAGCCGTGATAAGTGATCAAGGAACTCATTTTGGCGAAAAGCAGTTAGACACTCTGCTTGCCAAGTATGGTGTGTATCACAGACGAGGTTTAGCCTACCACCCTCAGGCCAGCGGTCAAGTAGAAGTCTCGAACAGAGAGCTGAAAACAATTCTTCAAAAAGTAGTCTCAAGATCTAGAACCGATTGGAGTAATAAGCTCGATGACACCTTATGGGCTTATCGTACAGCCTTCAAAACCCCGATTGGAACATCTCCTTATCGATTGTTTTATGGAAAGGCCTGTCATCTCCCTGTCGAGTTAGAGTACAAAGCTCACTAGGCTATCAAAGAACTCAAATTAGACACTAAGCTTAGCGCTGATAGACGACTTTTGCAACTCAATGAGCTAGAAGAATTTCGTTTGCAAGCTTACGAGAATTCTAGGATCTATAAAGAGAAAACGAAGCGTTGGCACGACAAGAGGATAATCAGAAAAGAATTTAATGTCAGTGACCAAGTACTTCTCTTCAACTCCCGTTTGAAAATTTTTCCAAGAAAACTTCGATCACGATGGTCTGGACCATTCACTGTCACATATGTAAGCAAATACGGTTATGTGGAAATAATGGCTAGTAATGGTGAAAAATTTAAGGTCAATGGACACCGATTGAAACTCTACTATAGAAATTCCATGATAGGATGCTTAGATATTGTCTATATAGAGCGTCAATCCCCAACCATATGATTTCATAGAAGAATTCGTCGAGCGAGACGTTAAACCAGCGCTTCTCGGGAGGCAACCCGTGTTTCGTTTCTTTTTGCATTTTATTTTTGCTTTCCCTTTTTTTCGTTGTTTTGTTAGACTTACTTTGCAGATGAAAGAGTTTTTGAAGAATCTATAAAGACCTTCCTTGTCATGTCCACAAGACTAGCTTGGGGGAGTCCGCGCTCACTAGTAAGCTTCATTCTTCTTTCATTTTTTTCCCTTTTCACCCTTCTTCCTATTAAGCATCTCGTTGCATATTTAGTATTTGTGCTCACATTGAGGACAATGTGATGTTTAGCTTGGGGGAGGGATTGCATTTTCCCTTTTTGCATTTTAGTTGATCATTTTTCAAATTTTGAATAAAAGAAAGAGAGGATTTTTGAGAAAATTTAAAATTTTTTGAACATCATTGAATGCTTTTCGTGCTTTGCTTGCTTGTTTACTATGCTATCACGTTGCATTTCCCAAACTTAGAGCTTTCAAACCATAATGATTCAATATTTATTGAATTTTGCATACATGGGGATGTCTTGTACACAGTAGGCATGGAATGAATCTATAGATGAGTACGCTTGATCTTGACATTTGGCAAGTTACATATATTGTAAGGTAGAACCTCCTTAGGCTGGTACATCTATACCCAGTCTCATTAAGGTGTGTGTAGTTCTCCTTGTGATGTGTGTCATTTCAAAACGCATAAGTATGGTTCTCATTTCATTCCTATAAGCATTGCATTCATGATTCACTAAGATTTGAAGCCTTTTTCACTTTGAATTACCTCTCAAAATTAGCCCCTTCATACAAATGTTTCACAAGATAATAGCTACATATAAAAACTGCCTACCTTGTTGAGCTAGTAGCTAGACTATGGTGTATGGGTGCTCTTTTGAGAAGATTTTGTTCCTTGATGTCAAAGTGAATTTTGGAGAACGACAATGTTCACGAAGTGATGATATGTTCAAAAGAAATTGAAAAAAATAGAAAAATGAAATAGAAAAATGAAAAATTGAAAAAGAAAAAAAAAGAAAAAAAAGAAAAAGTTGTGAGTATCTCCTCAAAATGTCAATTCAATGTTAGAAGGAGTTCACTCTCGTGTTTCGTATGTAATAAGCCAATCCGTTCATTCTGGCTTCGTCATTCGTCTTTTGGGAATTAATCGAAAGTTTGGATTGAGTATTCATTTATCATTGGTCAGTTGCTAGCTCATTCTAACCTTCACATTGACCATAACTATTTGTCCACCTTTCACCCATTTCCCAAAGCCTTCTTCATTTCTTTTTCGGCTTCTTTTCTATGTGCATTGTTATCTTTGACTTGTGTTTTGAATTGTTTACCATATTAGACTGCGGACACATTTTCATAAGTCGTAGATAGGTGAGTGTCTCAAAAACATGTACACATAGAGAAATCACCTTTTACATGCAATGAGTGTTCTAGTGTGCCGTGAGAGTCCATTTGTCAAAAGATCATGCAAGAGCCTAAAATTCTATAATGAAATTCTTTGTGCTACGCCGTTATGTAAATCTCAGCCATGTTTATGTATCATTCTTACCCACGTTGTTTTTGGGTTATGATTCATTATGTTTCCAAAAGTTTTACGTTGAGATTTGTTTCTTGATGGTGTAGTAGCCAACGCTTGCAACCCTTGTCCTGGTATTGTTTGTTATGTTTGCTTGAGGACAAGCAAAGGTTTATCTTGGGGGAGTTTGATAAGTGAATATTTGTATGATTTTAACCCCCATTTTAGCTCGGTTTGTATGTCATTTGTGCTTTGTTAAGCCATTTTATGAGCTAATATCGTCTTCTAGGCTAATTTCTATGTTCTAACCTGTTTTGTAGGGAAAGTGACGTTTCTACGCCCTTTTTCTATATTCCCGAGCATTTGCCTAGAACCCGACGATTTGAAGATGCAAGCTTGACCATGTCAAAGGCATTTCAAGAAAGTTCACTAATTCAAAAGAGAGAAGAAGTAAAGACAGTTTCGCAGTTGTCGGAAGATCAACCAGTTAGGCGAAGAATTCATCGTTTTGCATCAAACCCTAGCAGCAAACCCGACTCAATAGGTCAAGGGGGATGTTGGAAGTCAAGTCATATGCAAGGGGAGATGAAACGAGAGTCAAAGGACCCAGATGACAACTTACCTGATCGGGTAAGTGTGTACCCGATCGGGGATCCTTGCTGATCCGCACTTTTGCTTCGACTTCCTCATTTTTGTCCTGTGTGATGAATGCTCGACCCCTCCTCCACGAAACCCTAATGCTATATAAAGGATGCTCCAGCCACTCTTCTAAACACATCTCACATCTCTACATCCTCTTTACAATAATCTCTTCTCTTCTTACATTTTCTCTTTAGATTAGGAGGAAGGGAGAACTAGCCTCTCTTCTCTCATTTTCTTCTTCTTTTCATCTTTAGTTCTTATTTTACTTCTGTCTTTTCTACATCAAAATCTTAGCTTAGATCAATAAGAATTTCAATCTTTGTAATCTACTTTGTTGGGTCCAAGTGTTGTAATTCAAGGAACGATTATTCTATGCAAGGGATTTCTATTATTGTTATCGCTTTCATTGTTGATCGTCACCTAGGTATTTCTATTTTATCCTTTGTTTAATGTCTTTATGTTTTCCATTTGATTGTTATTTTCTATCCATGTTATCTTAGATTCATTTTAGTTCCGTTATAATCGTCATTTCATTTCCTAGATTGTCAATTTAGCGTCGTTATTATCGCCACATAGAGAGTCTTAAAATATTGTCAAAACCAACTAAACATGTCTATCCTAGTTTTTA
Source organism: Heliosperma pusillum (assembly GCA_022085475.1). Classification (NCBI taxonomy): domain Eukaryota; kingdom Viridiplantae; phylum Streptophyta; class Magnoliopsida; order Caryophyllales; family Caryophyllaceae; genus Heliosperma; species Heliosperma pusillum. The sequence continues at coordinate 12,264 of JAIUZE010048288.1, forward strand.
TTATCATCATCTTCTTAGATATAAACATTATCATGAGTTAGTAGTCACCTTTATAGGGTGTAGGGTAGCCATGTTAGATTGATTAAAAGATGTTAATTGGATAAAAGAAATTTTGCTTTTAAAACATTGTGTCTATGCATGTTTGGACTATAACGATAGTTGACGATTTCTGATCAAAATCATTGACTAGAATGGAATTCATTTCCAAGGTAGAGATACGCGAATTGAATAGACAAAGCATGACATTGTGGATTAAGACCTAGTAAATTGCCTAAAAGCCTGCTAGACCATCTGATCTATGATTGTAATGAACACATCATTCTTACGAACTCACAAGGAATTATTTGCATGTCCTAAATCCAATTACATCAATATATTAATCTACATGTGTGAACCTACTTCCCTAGATGCTTTCCATTATTATTAATTCATCATTTGCTTTATTGCTTTCATCTTCAATTGCTTTTATTTTGTTTTCATTTATGCTTTTTGTTAGTTTAGACATCATAATCCCAAAACCCAGAAACTCGTTAGATAAAACCCAATTGCGAGACATTTCACATTCTATAGGAAACACCATCTCCCTGAGGATCGACCCCTACTTCCCTAATTACATTAATTTGTTATTAGCCTAGTCTGGGTAATTTATTTTTGTATCGGGCTTGCGACAGGCACGATCAGGCTGTAATTATGTGAATGGTGTGGTGCTATTGTGCCTTTGTGACGGTACGAGAAGGACTGAGTTGGTAAGAGATTGCGAATGTTGATTGTAAACTTTGTAATTGCGAATGTTGGTTGTGAACATTGTAACTATGGTGGATGTAGTGTGTTTGTTGTGGTATTGGGCAAACTTGGAGGACGAAGTTCCATTTAAGGGGGGAAGACTGTAATACCCGGTATTTTAGAGGCGTTGACTGAGCTTTGACTGACCTTGAACATAGGGGGGATTGACCGTAGGAAGAAAGTTGAGAAAATTGTACTCTCAGCAGGAGGTACTCGACCTAGTGGACTCCACACGATCAAGTACAAGTGTCAATCGATCGAGTGCAAGTGTCACTCGACCGAGTGAAGCTTACTCGGTCGAATGCACACTTATTCGGTCGAGTACGGCGAGATTCAGGCTGCGATAAATATACTTCTGGACTTAATTCATAAATAATTATTTACAATTGCGCTTCTCTCTCTGAAAACCTAAACCTAATCCCCATACTCTCTAACCCCAACCACCCTATGGGACTACCACCTGTAAAGCCGCCGCGGGACCCTAGCGGCAAGCGTGACCGTCGTAAGAAGGAGGAGAACTAGTCTAATCATGTAAGTACCTTTCTCATAGTTATTCCTTGACCTTAGCGACCATAGTTTTAATAGGGGTTGTATTGTGTTATAGATCGAATCGGATGATGGCTAACTGCAGGAACGCTAAAAGGTAGGGTTTCCCTACTCAGTGTTTGTATTATTGATTGATGAGATGATATTGCCATTGTGATATTGATTATGTTGTGATTCTTGATATTGATGATGGTCACTGTGGTTACAATGATGGAGTTTGGGGTTGTTGTGATGGTTACTATGTTTTAACGATTCCGTTGGGAGCGGATCACACCCCGAGTTCACCCCCGTGGTTATCCCGCCACGTAGGGGATGTGCACATTAATGTTCCGGGTTTGTCTCGCTGCGGTGAGATGGAAGTTCGACGCATGTGGCTGCGGTCCAGGGTTAACTTGTGGTTTTGTAGAGCAGGGATGGTAACCTGAGTCTACTGAGGTAACCGCTGCGGCGACCCTCCATTTTCTCTTTCCCTTGTGCTTATCCTGTACGTTGGCCTTTATATACAATGGTGACACTTTTAATGTTTACCAAACTGTGATGATCAATTTGGGAATGGGGAGCAGATTGGCTACAGGTTATGTGCTTGATGATTGGGATTGGCTAGAACGCGACGAGTCATTACCACGTTCCTGCTGCGGTGTCTAGAGTTCATGAGATTAGTTAATTGTAGTATTCGTATTGTATAACTTGTATTTGAGATTGGGTCATGTTGTATACATATATATATAAATATGTTTCTTTATGGTCTTATGATGTTCACTTCCTTTGGCAACCGAGATGGTAGCACCTTTACTTACTTCGGAAGCTCTTGCCGAAGGCTCCTCGGTAAGTGGGGGTGTTACATTATCACATGACCGAGATAACAGACTACTTCTTGAATGATGCTATTACACCAAAAAAGAGACTATACCAACCATGCTAAAGATGTCCTAACTCGTCAAACACATGTTATTAATATCACATCTTAGATTACCGACTAACTACACTAGTAACAGACAATTATTAACCAAAATAATCTTAACAAGGAAGGTAGACCCACATATATCCCACACAATTATAACTCATTATTCTCCTTGCTAACATGAAGACCAACCCCAAGGCCATTACCCTTGAAACTACCTCTTTACTCAACTATATCATTCATCCAAATAATACTTTAGTCTCTTCATAACTTTCTCAACTCAAACCACGACTAGTTTTCCTCCATTAACGCATCTCTCCCAGCAAAAACGACCCACAAGGTATCAAAACCAATATCTCAAGATAGCTACCAAATATAATCACAATAAGCTCTCACATTCCCTTTTGAGACTTAATAGCTCTCATTCTTTCTTTAGTCCTACATCCTCATGAAAGATTCCACTAACGACTAACTACTCTATCTGAATATTCACTCGTAATTTATCATTTGAATCTCTTGTCTCCCTATCACATCAACCCAATATTTCAGACCGCCAAATTCTATAATAACGATATTCTATCTTGACACCACCAAATACCAATACATCTCACACAAGCCACTACTTAGAGTACTTCCAAAGCCATAAATGATTCCACCAAACTTTCACACCCTTTCTTTGATTACTATCCGATAATTTCCCACAAAATATTATCTTCTAATATATATATATTATATTATTTTATCATTAAAATCACTCATCATCTCATTCGAAAATAATTCCATCTTTCCTTAACTCTTTCTTATCAACCTATGTCCTTTGCATCCTTAACACTTACCTCAAAATATGTTCCTCCAAATATCCTTCTTCTAACTTGCCTCATTCTAAATCAAATATTCCTAATGCAAATCATTTCACGACTCATAAATATCTTTCTATTACACTTTTGTATTGCCTCTATTAATCTTTGCTTTACCACTTCGCTATTTATACTTATTGCAATTTGCTCTCACCACAATTGCTCATCATCACAAAGATTCGCTCTCACTATCTAGTCTTCCAATAATGCGACTACCTCCTTAGTACATCAAGGTCCCAAACTTAAAAACGCGTCGCCACAATCATCTAATCATACGCTATAAAAATTTTTTTTATCATACTATTTTCCTTTATTTGCTACTAATAAGCTGAAACAATCAACGATACTCATCATATATTATTATTATCTATCCTTGACATACCTTAAACAATGCTTACCTCATATCATACTTCCCATAATATTTCATCTCCGCAATTGTCTCTTAGTTATGCGGATTTCCACCAAAACAATAACATCCAAGTTCTATTTACACATCAAGCGGACTAAGCTCTCTAGGTACCATCATCATTATATTCTTCCATATCGGTCCTTATCGCATATATCCCTAATAAACTCATACATTCCCATTTTACCTATATCTTAAACATATTCCCATTTATAACCATTCATATCTCTCTTCTCAATCCTCAATTCATACATTACCATTCTCACATTATCATTTGATTATATAAACACACACGCCTCTATATATTGCTCAACACACAACATTAATACATATCTCATATCACAAAACCGTTATCTCTCTCTCACAAGGCCCATCAATCTATTCGTCCTAACAATATATAACCACACACATTCTCATAAAATAATAAAATCATGGGGAACAATATTCACTTATAGAATCTGCCAAACTCACTCCCCAAGACGACACTTCCTTACACATATTCAAAATATGGAACAACTTAGTACATACCTTAACACAACAATATAATGACATAACGATTTAAACATTCACCAGCTGTGGCGAAGTCACTTGGTCGAGTGAATCACAGTCGGTCGAATACAAGACACTCGGTCGAGTACACACTCTACTCGGTTGAGTACAACGCACTCGATCGAGTACATACTATAGTCCGTCGAGTACACGCTCCTGTAACCATCCAGAATTAAAAATTTAAGACACTCGGTCGAGTACCCTAATGTACTCGGCCGAGTACGACGGATTTCTCAGCAATGACCAAGTTTCGTAAAACGGACATATCTGAAAGTTCATAGACGTTAATTAGACTCCTCTAATTAGTTACTAAATTACTTGTTAATTTAGTATTTAATGATCTATGTAACTTGCATGAAAATATAAAGACATTTATATAAAAGAAGAAATTTCCTCACATTAATATGGAAATAAAAAGGGCACAACAAGAACTCCTTCTTGTTCTTCTTGAGCTATTAATATGGATGAACAAGAATAATCTCCAAACTAGAAGACCTCCTTCAAGTTCTACCAAGATGATACCAAATAATCTACCCTTATTATTAACTAGATAATAAGATAGATATTATGCTACAAATATTAGAATATATTACTATACTAGTAATACTTGGTAAATATTAGTATTATGAGAGTTTTAGTGAGAATGAGAGTTTTTAAGAGATGTATGAAAAATAAGCAAGAATGAACAAATGAAATGAACAACCATATTGCCCTTATAAAAACAATATGGCCGGTCATATTAGCCTCACAAGAGACTAATTTTGCTTATTTTAATTCACATGCAAAGTGGTGGAGTGTAGTGTTGAGTAAAATGATTTTTAGGTTTACTATTCATGTCATAATAACATGTTACTTGTGAGTATGAATAAGAGCAACCATCATCACTTCCCACTATACCATAACCGGCCATGTGAGGCCTTATTTGGTCCATTTTGATTTTTGATATTTGTCCCACAAATACTTATTAATCATATGCTTAATTATCTTATATAATTAAGTGTTAATTTGATCATATAACAATTATATGACACAAATAAATAAATAATATGTACTTAACATTTTAAGTAATATTTTACCATTATATCAATATATAATGGGTCCCACAATGCTTAGTAATTTATTTTACAACTCCTTGTAAATATAATTAACTAATTACCTCTATCTCAAAACCTCAACTAATTTAGTAATTTAACGATTAATTACTAAGTTAAATCTTATTTAATCGTATTAAAATAAGATATAAATTTATTAGTCAATTATCGCATAATTGAAAAATAAGCTTAATCGAATTTGAGTTCTTAACTCAATTTCTAACAATTAACTCTCGTACATATCGAATATATGTAATGTACTAATTAACTGTATCGTATACAAATAATTAGTTACTATTTGGATTTCATCCTTTAGGTGTGACCGAAAGGGATCAGTTGATCACCGCCGTCAAACGACAATAACGTCAAACTCTAGTCAGCCAACCGTTATTGATTTACGTTAATCAACTGACTAATCATATATATAGTCAATAAATATCCCAATTATATTCCTTAATAAGATTTATTATGTGGCGCACTATTGTGGAGGACACCTACTCCAACAATCTCCCACTTGTCTAGCACAAGTGTGCGTCACCAATTTTGTTGTCTCTTTATCACATCTCCCACTCAACGCAAGGTATCTTTCAGGTCGCACTTGCGATTGATTATATCTAGAGTGGTTTTCTCGATAGGGAGAGTAACTGTGTGACCGGAAAATCTACCATAGATCTCTTTCCGAGCGTGGCCACGCATTTACATTAACTTCTCCTCGAGTGGCCTTAAGATGTTTGTACCCAACGTGGGTGGACAATTCCTGTTGATTCATCTACTCTGTATGATGCAGATCACCATGATCCAGAAGATGTCCATCGACCTCCTTTTACGGCACAACCTAGAACATAAACCAAAACCAATCGGAAACTGCACCGACTCAGATAGACGGTCTCCAGTCAAAAGAATCGACTCATAGGAATAAGATAGAAGACCCTGCCACGACCAGGCATCAAATAATTGATTTAAGGGTCTCTACAAATGTCACTGTCCGACAGAGTGTCATACAGTCTGTCTATGTAAACGACCAGTCATCGAAACGACCAGTCATCTCCATGACCCCATGGTGCTGAACCAACCATCGATCGACTTACAATCTAGTCACTCCGAGACGTCACCTCATTGAGTGACTAGGGACAAAATACTAAGTTCGTCCTATTCACTTGAATAGGGTCCAACATTGTCTTACAATCTATTCGGATAAACAAAGTATTAAATTTAGTCAAACTAAATAAAAGAGTTTATAATGAAACTCGAACAATGAATGCATTTATCATATATGAAATAATTAATACAACATTCAATTATTACATATTACATAATCTAAAGTAATTCTGGTACACGTCTCAATCCCATTGTGACGACATGACCATCATGCTTAGCCTTTGATAAAGGCTTGGTTAAAGGATCAGCAATGTTGTCATCTGTCCCAACCTTACAAATGTCAATTTCCTTTCTGTCCACGTAATCTCTAATTACATGATATTTCCTAAGTACATGTCTAGACTTGTTACTAGACTTGGGCTCTTTTTCTTGAAAAATAGCCCCACTGTTATCACAATAAATTGTGATAGGATCTTTGGCAGTAGGGACTACTGTTAGTCCTTCCAAAAATTGCCGAATCCACACAGCTTCCTTTGCAGCTTCAGACGCTGCAAGGTAGTCTGCTTCTGTTGTAGAATCCGCTGTAACGCTTTGCTTGAAACTCTTCCAGCAAACAGCTCCTCCATTCATCATATAAACGTAGCCGGATTGGGATTTCATATCATCCCTATCTGTTTGGAAACTGGCATCTGTGTAACCCTTTACACGTAACTCAGTCTCGCCTCCAAACACTAAGAACGAATCCTTGGTCCTTCTCAAGTACTTAAGGATGTTCTTTACGGCTATCCAGTGACTCTCACCTGGATTTGCTTGGTAACGACTTGTCATGCTCAAAGCATATGCAACATCGAGACGAGTGCACATCATAGCATACATGATTGATCCAACATGAGATGCGTAAGGGATCAATTTCATGCGTTCAATCTCCTCGGGTTTCGTAGGGCACTCTGATTTTCTCAAAGTGATCCCACTTCCCATAGGAAGAAAGCCTCTCTTAGAGTCTTTCATGTTGAACCGATCAAGAATCTTATCAATATAAATTTCTTGACTTAATGCTAGTATCCTTTTAGATCTATCCCTATAGATCCGGATACCCAAGATGCGTTAGGCCTCTCCTAATTCTTTCATTTGGAAATGTATCCCTAGCCACTCCTTCACAGAAGTGAGCATTGGAATATCATTCCCAATGAGTAGTATGTCATCTACATACAAGACTAGAAAAGTTACTTTGCTCCCACTAAACTTCATGTATAAACATGGTTCCTCGACGCTTCGAGTGAAACCATTTTGTTTAATTACATGATCGAAACGATTATTCCAACTCCTGGATGCTTGTTTAAGACCATAGATGGATCTCTTAAGTTTGCATACCTTCTTAGGGTTTGATGGATCCACAAAACCTTGAGGTTGTGTCATGTACACTTCCTCTTCTAGAATCCCATTCAAGAAGCCGGTTTTGACATCCATTTGCCAAATCTCATAATTATGAAATGCGGCAACCGCTAAGATAATCCTTATGGATCGAAGCATGGCGACTGGGCCGAAGGTTTTGTCATAGTGAAGACCATGAACTTGGGTGAAAACTTTTGCCACCAATCTAGGTTTGTAAACATCATTATGTTTATCTATGCCACTTTTGATCTTATAGATCCACTTACACTGAAGAGGTCTTACCTCCTTAGGTAAATCAACCAAGTCCCATACTTGATTGTCGTACATAGAATCCATTTCGGATTGCATGGCTCCTAGCCATAGCTTTGAGTCGGGACTAGAAATGGCTGCTTTGTAGGTAGTAGGTTCGTTACTTTCAAAAAGTAACACATTATAGTCATCACCTTCCTCTATAATACCAAGGTATCTATCAGGTTGATGACTAATTCTGCTTGACCTCCTAGGTTTCGAAGGAATAATGACCGTGTCAGACGAAGAGGGAACGCCTTCCTCGTCGTTTTTTTCGGTTTGTGGCTCTTGGACTTCATCAAGTTCAAATTTTCTCCCACTCTGTCTTTTAGAAAAAAAATCATTTTCTAAAAAGACTGTATCACGAGACACAAACACTTTGTCCTCGTGTTTATTGTAGAAGTAATAAGCACGTGATTCCTTTGGATATCCTACGAAAAGACATTTGTCAGATTTGGGTGCGAGTTTATCGTCAGACTTATTCTTAACAAAATCCCCGCATCCCCAAATTCTCATAAACGACAAATAAGGGACTTTCCCTGTCTATATCTCATATGGAGTCTTGTTTGCCGCTTTAGTCGGGCTTCGATTTAGTGAAAATATTGCAGATAAGATAGCAAAACCCCAAAAATAATCAGGAAGCTCTGTTAGACTCATCATAGATCGAACCATATCTAATAAAGTTCGATTTCTCCTTTCGGACACACCATTTAATTGAGGTGTTCCAGGAGGAGTCCATTGTGATACTATACCACAATCTTTTAGGTGTGAATCAAATTCATTGTTCAAGTATTCACCACCACGATCGGATCGTAGGGTTTTAATCTTTTTATTCAATTGGTTTTCTACTTCATTTTGAAATTCTTTGAATTTTTCAAAAGCATCACTTTTATGCCTCATCAAGTAGACATATCCATATCTACTCAAGTCGTCGGTAAAAGTAATGAAGTAGTGATAACCACCTCTAGCTCGGATAGTCATTGGACCGCATACATCCGTATGTATAAGTCCTAATACTTCACTTGCTCGTGTCCCTTTTCCCGTAAAAGGAGCACGAGTCATCTTGCCTAGAAGACAAGATTCGCATACGCCATAAGATTCGTAATCGAATGGTTTGAGTACTTTAGATGAAACAAGTCTCTTTATGCGTCGTTCGTTTATGTGCCCTAAACGACAATGCCAAAGGTATGATTGATTAGGTTCACCTGTTTTGAGCTTCTTGTTTTCTACATGATGACCTCTTTTGCAATATCTAGAACATAAATACCTCCAATAGAAATGGCCTCGCCATAAACCATTTCATTTAAAAAAAAGTACAACGATTGTTCTTAATACAAAATGAAAATCCTTCCATGTCTAACACGGAAATGGAGATAATGTTCTTGGTAAGAGTTGGTACATAATATCAATTATTTAAATACAACTCTAAACCATTAGGCAAAAGAAGAACGTAGGTGCCCACGGAAACTGCAGCTACCTTAGCTCCATTTCCCATGCGCAGGTCCACGTCACCCTTGGCTAGTGCTTCCGCGTCCTTCAGCCCCTGTACATGATTACAAAGGTGAGAACCACAACCGGTATCAAATACCCAAGAAGATGTACTAGCAAAGTTAATATCTATCATATAGAGTGATGAAAGAATTTTACCTGACATTGTCACACAACTGTCCTTCTTGTCTTTCAAGTACTTGGGGCAATTGCGTTTCCAATGCCCTTTGCCATTACAATAATAGCAATCCGCCTCCGCGTGTTTGTTGACTTTGGGCTTGGACTTATAAAAGACCTTGCCCTTTCCCTTACCGACTTTCTTGAAAAGAGTCTTACCCTTTCCCTTGTCCTTTCTCACCCCAAGGTTCATGTTCTTCATTTTCATGGAAAGAACGTCCTTGGGTTCATTCCCACTAGCCTCCATGTCCCTCTCCGCTTGGGTAAGGAGTGCATAGAGTTCATGGAAACTCTTGTCCATGCCATTCATGTTATAGTTCACCCTAAATTGGGTGAACTTAGGTGTGAGTGAATGAAGGATTTTACCCACCACCAAGGCACCAATTGCTTCGGAATTTTTCACCCTAGACGCTCTAAGGTGTCCGCGTGCTCAACCATTTTGAGCACGTGTGGCCCAACTTTTTGGCCCCTTTGAAGCTTAGTGTCAAAGAATTTCGTAGCCGCCTCATATTGGAGAATTTGAGGGACTTGCGAAAACATCGACGTAATCCTCGTGAATATCGCATATGCATTGAGAGATATCAATTGGAGTTTGAGTTTGGGTGAGATTGACCAAATCAAGACATTCTTGACGTCATTAGCAACCTTCAAATAAAGGTCATATTCGGCCCGAACCACCGCGGACGATCTAGGCGCGGGTTCGGTGGGGGGTTCTTCGACCAAGTAGCGAAGCACGTTATCGGATAACGCGGCGCTCTTGATCGTTGACTCCCATTCAACGAAGTTACTTCCGTCATCTTTTAGGACACACTTGTCCATGACGGATCTCAACCATGAGTCCTTACCCAAGGTTGCGTTGTTGGATGAAGTTGACATTGTGCGAATATGGTTACTACAACAAAAAGAAATATATAAACATTCATTGTTAATTTACTTGAAAAACATTTTAACAAGTTTAGCATTTATATAATGACCTCTCACTAAATTATATAAATGATTCCAAGACCCATATTTAAATAAAAATAGTCATCGCATGCTACCTTTATATAGAAATGGTAAGTCATTACTTGACTAATTCTACTCTTAGAACTCTTGGTTGACGGATTTCAACTAAATCCATTGTCTAGTCCCAAGATAATGCTTATCTCGTTGAGTTTAATCCAATTTTAGCTTGTGATCGTATCACCCTACTTACCCGAGGTAAAAAGGGACCCACGAGCGTGGTAGCCCTAATGAACACGGGATTCATAGGTGTTACTAATTGGTAAGGCTAAGCTCAATTTTTTAAATATGTGAAAGATCTTGTCAATTTAGTTATTAATTCCCTATAAGTGAACTAAGTCGGTGAATTGTGAATAACATTGAATTGACAATAACGGAAAATAAAATGCATGTGTGACGATTTTGGCATGAGCGGAAATAAAGCAAGCAACAAGCAACAGAAAAATCCTAGTATGGCCACCTAGCTAATCAAATTAACTAGATAATTACAAATTCGGAAACCAACTCCTTGGTCCCTTGCCTCTTCACTTGGAACACCTTCCAAAATAGCACCGTCTTGAGGGAGTCACCGGTCTTCATAAAAATAATTACAAATATACAAATATACAAATTCCTATTATACATTTATTCTATAAAATAAAATTATTAAATTATACAAACCCGCGATACGAGATCGCAATAAAATTACAACCAAACCGTTATTCCCTTACATTACGGGTAATAACGATTAAAAATAATTAGGCCATACTAGGTACAAACTTTGCATAAATTATTAAATAAATGACATTCATTCATTCAAACATAAATAAAATAAATTGCTGCAAAATTCATGCCAAAATCGTCCTAAACACATTCATGCTCATTGTAGCTCGATTTTACGGGATTTATTGATTTTTAACCATTAAAAATCAATATCAACATTTAAATCTCATTTAAATTCAAACTAATTAACTCAACTATTTTAGAACTCAAAATTAGTCCCTACTAATTTTGTTGGTTATTAATTAGATCGATTTGATTTCATTTGCTAAATATTACGATTTAATCATAACAATTATGAAATAAACCCAAAATAAAATATAAATATCATAAAAATTTGAAAACAAAAATTTTTTACATTCTGGAACATTTCCGGGAACTATAAAAATAAAAAATATTTGCTCAAATTAAATTAATTTTATGAACAAATAGCTTTGTATTTAATGGTTTTATCAAATAAAAATCATTAAATACAGTAAAACAGTGAAAAAAATTATGAACTTTCACCACAATGATCAACATCAGAAAGTAAAATGTACCACAAATTTTTAAGACCAGAAAAGGACGTTTCAATTTTATGAATATTATAATCTCATATTATCGACTTTTATCGTATAAAAATCAATAAACATGCAATACTTAATTAAAAGTGACGAAATTTTACATAAAATATGTAATACATGCATGTGAGATTATATTAAAAGTTCATGGCCAGAATCAACATGCAACTATTTTTAGTTAACTTTTAACTCATAAAATGCATATTAACTCGGTTTAAAAGCCAAAAATTAAAAGAAATAGCAAATCAATCCCTATAATCACTAAATTTGACCACAAACATTTTGAGGTCATTAGGTATACATGAACCAACAATTTTTGTCAGAATCATATTTTAACTTAAATTTTTGATTTATTAGTTATCTTATAACTTTAATAAAAATGTCCAAAATGAACATGCATGCTACAAGCTAGCTCTGATACCACATGAAAGTCCATAGACCTTAATTAGACTCCTCTAATTAGTTACTAAATTACTTATTAATTTAGTATTTAATGATCTATGTAACATGCATGCAAATATAAAGACATTTATATAAAAAAGAAATTTCCTCACATTGATATGGAAATAAAAAGGGCACAACAAGAACTCCTTCTTGTTGTTCTTGAGCTATTAATATGGATGAACAAGAATAATCTCCAAACTAGAAGACCTCCTTCAAGTTGCACCAAGATGATACCAAATAATCTACCCTTATTATTAACTAGATAATAAGATAGATATTATGCTACTAATACTAAGAATATATTACTATACTAGTAATACTTGGTAAATATTAGTATTATGAGAGTTTTAGTGAGAAGGAGAGTTTTTGAGAGATGTATGAAAAATAAGCAAGAATGAACAAATGAAATGAACAACCATATTGCCCTTATAAAGACAATATGGCCGGTCATATTAGCCTCACAAGAGACTAATTTTGCTTATTTTAATTCACATGCAAAGTGGGGATGTTAAGTTGTGAGTAAAATGATTTTATGTTTATCTATTCATTGTCATAATCACAGTTAATAGTGGTATGAATAAAGAGCAACCATCATCACTTCCAACTATTAACTAACGGCCATGTGAGGGCCTTATTTGGTCCATTTTGATTTTTGATATTTTTAGCCACAAATACTTATTAATCATTATGCTAATATCTTGTATAATTAAGTGTTCCCGTTTAATTTGATCATATAAACATTATATGACACAATTAAATAAATAATATGTACTTAACATTTTAAGTAATATTTTACAATTATATCAATATATAATGGGTCCCACAATGCTTAGTTAATTTATTTTACAACTCTTGTAAATATAATTAACTAATTACCTCTATCTCAAAACCTCAACTAATTTAGTAATTTAACGATTAATTACTAAGTTAAATCTTATTTAATCATATTAAAATAAGATATAAATTTATTAGTCAATTATCGCATAATTGAAAAATAAACTTATCGAATTTGAGTTCTTAACTCAATTTCTAACAATTAACTCTCGTACATATCGAATATATGTAATGAACTAATTAACTGTATCATATACAAATAATTAGTTACTATTTGGATTTCATCCTGAGGTGTGACCGAAAGGGATCAGTTGATCACCGCCGTCATACGACAATAACGTCAAACTCTAGTCAGCCAACCGTTATTGATTTACGTTAATCAACTGACTAATCATATATATAGTCGATAAATATCCCAATTATATTCCTTAATAAGATTTATTATGTGGCGCACTATTGTGGAGGACACCTACTTCAACAATATCTTCCTCAATTCTAAGTCGATTTCGGCTCATGACCTACCATTAGAACCGTAACAGAACCAGGTACCACCTTAATTTGGAATTACATCAATATCATTTCCAAAACGTAAGTTAAGACAGTTTAAAGACATGCCTTCTATAATCAAACATCATACAATTCAATTTTTTTTGTTACCAAACAAATTACCACTCTTCAACATACCTCATATCACATAAAAGACCATAGTTCACAATCATTTACATGTTCTCATCATCTCAACATATCAATATCAATTAACTCATAATCATACTCCATTCAAACATGACATTCTTCTCATTTCTCAACACTTCATTCATGTTCATTATTCCACATAACATTCTCATGCCACACTTGCATCAATCATATACAAGTAACACATAATACATTGTATATCCCCGAAAAGTTCTCGTAGTGACCGACTAAGAGTTGTGAGGTCAAGTTTGCGGTTTTAGGACGTCTCTCAAATCTTTGCGGTAGCTCCAAATAACTCCTACCCGAGTTCATTTTATTTGACTCTCCTACGTTCATTAGGTTCATTGGTTTTAAATTCCAAAATCGTTGCTTTGATACCACTTTGTAACACCCCCATATACCAAAGAGCCTTACAAGACCTCCTTAGTACACCAGGATGCTACTATCACGTTTACCCGAGGTAGTACATATAAAATAGACCATATTAGAACAATACTTATTAATCAATAGTATAACCAAAGTTACACTATTCCAAAATACTGACGATACACCGTCGCAAACAATAATCCGTACTAACAAAAGTAAAGTAAAATTCTATGAGAACTAATGACTGTGGAAGCTATGACTTATCAGCGGCGATCCCACCAATTTCCCCAATGTGAGCTCAACGAGTTACCTGCTGGTCCCCTGCTCACCATTTCCCAACGGATCACCGCAATTTTGAAAACATTGAACGGGGCCAATAATAAAATACGCCGATCAAAGTACAAGACCATAAAAGTAACCATCCAAGTAACAGTAACTGGAGGCCCACCGCAGCAGGCATCTCACCAGCATCAGGCTACCACCCTGACCTGCAAACCACCTATTATTGCCAGACCGCAACACTGGACATCGAAATTCCGTCTGACCGTAGCAAGAGTCCCGGAACATTAATGTGCACATCCCCCTCGCAACGGGAGACCTACGAGAGGCGCACTTTGGGTGTGGTCCACCTCCCGTCAGACCACCAAATAGTAATCAAGTAACACAACTCCAAACTCCAACTCCAAACACCATAATCATCAACAAGTAACAATAATCACAGTAACACATCTTATCGTAATGAACAACATATAAAGTACCGAGTAGGGAAACTCTACCTGTAAGCAATTCCAGAAGCAATATGCAATCACATTCAAAAGTGTTCCTCTACAAAGTCTCCTCCTAAACAATAATAAATAGTCTATGATCAACAATCAATCATAATTACCCAAACTCGATCCTAATTTTACATTAGGGTTCCAACAATCCTACTCAAAAGACAACATCCAAAAATTAGGGATTTAAGACTTACGATTGATTCAAGCACAAACAAGGACGAACTAACAAAGAGACAATCTTCAACCTCGACAATGAATTAAGGTGATTTACAGATTATAGAGAGAAATTAGGGTATTTAAAGTGATTTAAGAAATTACGGAATATATATAATCTCTTAATTCTATTAATCCAAAATCTTTCGCAAAAACCCGACAGACAGGTGCACTCGGTCGAGTACAAGAAGCACTTGGCCGAGTTCACCGAACTAGGTTGAGTGTACGCTACACTCGGCCGAGTGCCAACTAGGCAGAAGACTGCCTAACGGACACACCAACATCACTCGGCCGACTGCACCCTACTCGGCCTAGTACCCACACCACTCGTCGAGTGACTCTTGCTCGACCGAGCTGAGTACAAGCTAGTCAGAAATACGGAGTATTATAGACATTCCTTGGAGATATCGACAAGCTGAAACTCCTCATCATCCAAGTTAAGGGGTGGTTAGGGGACTAAAGAGGCGATAAGGGATCCCCATGAAACTAGCTCAAATTCTTGGCCGAGGTAACACATGACATGCTGAAAACAAAGGTTGAGAGTACTTGCAAGAAAGGGAAAGGCTAAAGATTTGTAAAAAGGAGAAAGAAACTAGACATATGACCCAAATGCTGTTATTTATATCATTAAAGATCAAGCGCTAGACACTAGTCAAGTAAACTAATGGGACCACAAAACTATTCATTTATTAGAAGAAAGCAATGTTAAAAGCCCTCTACAATAACAAATCAAAATACAACACAAAGATTTGAAAAGGGAAAAAAAAACCCTGATGATGCACACTGAGGAGATACCCCTCACGTTTAGACCAACAAGGGCTATATGGGGTAAAATGACGAGGCATCAACACTGGGCCCATAGTGCTAAATGCCATGAGGTGATGAATCACAACCTAAAAGACCCTCCTAGTCATGCACATGATACGAATGGCCATGGATAACAACACGGGCCTACGCTGGGGATGTAAGGACCTAAGAAGCTCATCTTCAACATATGTCTTTGCCGAATAAATTCACAGGATTATATGATTGCTAGCCTTTAGATTGAATCGATCGTTCCAACCGGTTCCTCATAATTTGGTAACTTCAACCGACGTCGACCTATAATAGGCGCCTGATAGCCTAGTTGGCGCAACGGTGACATCATAAGATCAGTTATAATAAGTACAAAAGTACACTACATCAATTGCCTATATATACACAACTAATCCCAATTAAGTACACATTATTCACAACATATCCTTTATCTATCTATTTTTTTGTCTTTCTCTCTCTCTCTCTCTAATATAAAAATCCAACAATGGATGCCTTGTGTGTTTTAGGTTAGATCACTTTAATTCAAACACTTGCTGACTTAGTGATGAGGTATCATCTAACCTCGCAAGCGTACGAGTATCGTTGAGTATTGCGAGGGTCGAATCCTTATAGACGAAATTATGGCTCTAAGACGGTTTAGCTAATTCTATTTAAGTTCTAGTAAGTTGCGAGTCGTTGAAGAATAATAATGACTAAGACTAAACAAAAAACTAGAATGTGATTAAAACAATAATTAAGAGGACTAAGGTACACGAGTTCGCTAATGTAGGTAAAGATCAATTATGGTGAAAATTAAGATTGGTCTAATGATGATTCACATATGTCCCCGCCTCTCGGTGTAAGACAGTCTCTATCTAAGCCTCTTGATTGGGTTAGCCGTGTACCCATTTTAAAGATAATTACCCTAATTTAGGCTAATAACAAATAAATGAAGTTAGGGAAGTAGGTGTCGATCACAGGGAGACGAGAGTTACTTATTATAATAATCTTGTGATGAATGTTTATCTTAGAACGAAGATTGATTTTAAAGGTTTGCAAACAAATTAAAAACATAAAAACAAATGAAAGGATGTTAAAATCAAAGGTAAGAAATCTAGGGAGATAAGTTCATACATGTAGAGTAGATTAGATCAAAGTTGGAGTTTTACAAAACTTGCAATTGATTCATTGTTTAGGTCGTAGAACATCTTTTGAATTGTTGCTACCATAGGACAATTTCTAGCGAGCTTTAACTTTTAACTAGATTGAACTACCATGCTATACTTAGTGTATTCAATTCCCGTCTTTCAGTCTAAGGAAAGAACATCATATTTAGTCAAAGATCGTGATCAAGAATCATTAACCAACAATACAATCCAAGCATGCAATAAAACAATGATACAAATGCAATTATTCTTTTTCCATTAATGTCAAACTAATAATCAAACAAGACTCCCATATTCCCCTATGATTAAGTTTACTCACTCATATTTACACAGATAATACAATTGTCATATTAAAATGAATTAAAATAATCTTTTTGGATTATGAATGCAAGACACAAGTTTATAATGGTGATAGGGATATGATGATAATAATAGACTAAAGTGAAAATAATAATTGTAGATTTATATGAACAAGAACTAGATTATGTCATAAACTAATGTTGTATATATAGATTAAGAAGAGAAATGAAAAGAACTAACAAAAGGACAGAATTATTACTTGAATCAAGGCTTGGAATGAAGTGTGATCATCCCAAAGAAACTAGTCAAAGTAGCACATACAACCAAATTCCTTCTTACAAGACTTCTAAAGGATCAAACTAAAAGAATTTTTCTAGAACAAAAGAAAGAACTAAGAGATGAAATAAGAGATGATTAGAGTTGTGAGATGTGTTAAGTTGTGCTACAAGCTCTTCTTATATAGGCCTTGTAAGATGCGTGAAATCAATGCAATTCAATATCACTCATAAATTGGAGGGAGCCTAAACGAAAGGCGAGTAGAACCTTGCAAACCCGGTCGGGTTTAGGTGTCTTTAATCAGGGACGCGTGTTTCTAGATATAATTGCTTTGTCTTCCTTCCTTTATGCATCCCCTTGCAACAAAATCCAAGAGGGGATGTGGTGCCCTACTTCAAAATGTTTATTTGAGTATCCATCCTTGACTTTCATTGACCCGTATGGCATTGGAGTTGAGGTGAGGGGTTGTTTTCACTTTTACTTGACCTTGTTCGTTTTACCGATTCCTCGTAGGCATGCGGCTTGACTTCATTTATTCTTTCTTAGGACAAGTGAATGTTCCTGAAATTCCTTTAGCTCGTCAAGACTCTCTTTTCTATCTTCGTATTACAAGAATAATGCTCGGATTGATAGGAAATAGAGACAAACTGTCATTTTACCTACAAAACTCAATTGGACACGAGAAATGCCTAGAGAACGACATTAGCTCATGTAATCACTTTAAAAATTTCAAAAGACATATAAAATCGAGCAAAAACAAAGGATATAATCACACAGAAATAGCACACATCAAATTCCCCAAGCTAAACCCTTACTTGTCCTCGAGCAAGCAATAACACATTATGACAAGGGTAAAACAACATAATTCATTACACCATCAAAAATGCGAATCCCAACATAAAGCTGTGACTAGCATAATGAACCAAATCCGAAAATAACGTGGGCATATGTAGGACTAATACAAAACATGGTTGAGATTTATATAACGGCGCAGCATAAGGGAATTCAATAAAACTTTCAGCTTTTGCACGATCTCTTGACAAATGGACTCTCGCGGTGCACTCAATCTCTCTTTTTTGTGTAAAGGTGATTTATATGTGTATGTATAAATGAGACACTCATCTATCTACGAATTTATTAAAATGTGCCCGCAATATAATATGGTAAACAATCCAAAACACAAGTCAAACAATCATGATAAGTAAAATTTTAAGAAGCCAAAATGAGAAGGAAGTCATGGAAATGTGGGTAATAAAGTGGACAAATGATTCTGGTTAGGTGGAGCTAATGTCAAATTAGCGACAACCAAGTATGCAAGGCTGCTCGATTAGATTCCAAATCATTCCCAAAAAATATCAGTTGAAGCCAAAATAGCATATTGGCTTACTAACATTACAAATAAATAGAGTACTTCCCAAAACAATTTTCTTCATTCTTGAATGTAATACTGATTTTTATTTCTTCTTCATCATTTTTTTCATTTATTATTTTTTTTTTTTTCAAGATTCTTTTCTTTTATTTTCAAGTCATTTTTCTATTTTTTTTGTCTTTGCTTTTTTTTTTCGGTGCGGAAACAGCAATTCCGATAAACCAAGCTCACTTTGACAAAGTCTTTGAATAACATCCAAATGAGCACCCAAACACACTTACCACATCACTAACTTAACGAGGGTTGCCAAAGTTTATATGTACCTAATGAAATGTGTGAGAAAGGGTTTGAAAATTTGGGCAATGATTTCAAAGTTAATGGCTTTTGGTCTTTAACAAATCATGATAGCAATGCTTGTAAGAATTGGAATGAGAGCCATACTTATGCGTTTTGATGTAACATAAATCATAACTTCATAAGGAGACCTACTCACACCTAAGTAAGACTGGGTATAGATGTACCAGTCATAGGAGGCTCTACTTTTCATATTTTGTATTTTGCTAAATGTCGAGATCAATCTTAATTCTTTCAAAATTCATCCCTTACCTACTATTTCCAAGACTTCCCCATGCTTGTAAAATTCAATCGATAAGAATGGATCATTAGCTTGAAAGTAATAGTCGGAAGATCATACTAATGGGATAATAATATGCAAAAGAATTTTTTTATGAATAAAATTCGTTGTAAAGTAGAATGCAATTTCTCCCCCAAGCTAAACATCACATTATCCTCAATGTGTTGGATACAACCCATGACAATGGAAAAATAGACGTTTAATGGGGAAAGGGAAAAATAGAAGATTGAAGCTTCTGAAACCATATAGACTCCCCCAAACTATTAGCCTTGCTTGCTTATCTTGGAAGGGTCATGTAGGGATGTTAGAAAGCTTCACCATTCTTTCTCGTGAAAAATAAAGTAAATGCAAAAACATAGTGTGATAAGAAAAGAAAAGAAACACGGGTTACCTCCCGAGAAGCACTAATTTAACGTCCCGCACGACGAACGATGGTGGAGGGATCAAACTTCCGCAGATGAGGGCACCAAGTAAAGGACTTCAACAAATCCAATGGCCTAATTGTTGTAGTAGTGATTTAGACGGTGACCATTGACCTTGAATTTCTCGCTATTTGCGGTCACAACCTCGACATAACCCAATTTGCTTACGTAGGTGATAGTGTATTGACCCGACCATCTTGTCTTGAGCTTTCCAAGAAAGATTTTCAGATGGGAATTGAAAAGAAGTACTTGATCACCAATGTTGAACTCTCTCTTGATTATTTTCTTGTCGTGCCAACGCTTTGTCTTTTCCTTGTAGAGACGAGAGCTCTGATAGGCTTGCAGACAAAACTCCTTGAGTTCATTAAGTTGCAACAACCTCCTCTAGGCGCTAAACTTAGTATCTAGGTTGATTTATTTTATAGCCCATTAATTTTTGAGTTCCATCTCTATTGGCAAATGACAGACTATCCCTTAAACCATCCTAAAGAGCGATGTCCCAATAGGTGTCTTGAATGCAGTGCGATAAGTCCATAATGTGTTATTTAGTTTGGTTCTCCAATCCTTCCTTGATTTTGAAACAACTTTATGGAGGATTGTTTTGAGTTCCCTATTCGAGACTTCTACTTGGCCACTCGTTTAAGGATGATAAGCCAAGCCTTTCCTATGGGATACTCCATATTTGGCTAATAAAGCATCGAGTTGCGTCTCCCAAAAATGTGTTTCACGATCACTTATGACGGCTCTCGCTACACCAAAACGTGAGAAGATAATCTTTTTAAAAGGGTGAATCGCGGCCCTAGCATCATTGGTTGGTGTTGCAATTACTTCTACCAACTTGGAGACGTAGTCAACTGCGATTAAGATGTAACGATTTCTCTTGGATGAAGGAAAAGAGCCTTGATAATCAATCTCCCATACATCGAACACCTCTACTTCTAGGATCCTATTTTGAGGCATTTCATGCCTCTTTGATATTTGTCCCATCCTTTGGTAGGCATCACATGCTATGACAAAATCTCTAGAGTCTTTGAACATTGACGGCTAATAGAAACAATATTGGAGATCTTTTGCCACTGTTTTTGAAGTGTCATGATGACCACCATAAGAGGAAGAGTGACATCCTTTAAGCACACTTTGCACTTCCCATTGAGGGATTCATCTGCGGTACAAACCATCGGAGCAATGTTTGAAGAAATAAGGGGTCATCCCAAATGAAAAATTTGGCATCATGTAAGAATTTCTTCCTCTGATTGTAGGAAAGGTCAGATGGTAGTTGGTCACCAACAATGAAATTGGCTATTATGTTGGCGTACCAAGGTGTGGTTTCCTCAATTGCCATGAATGAATCGTCATCAAAGGAATCGTTAATAGATTTTTCCACATTTGTCTTATCAACCCGTAATATTGAGAGATGATCAGCGGCGACATTCTCAGCTCTCGTTTTAAATCAGATTTCAAGATTGAACTTTTGCAGCAACAAAATCTATCTTACGAGGCATGGTTTTGCTTCCTACATTAAAGGTAAGTAGTTCAATGCAGCATGATCAATGTCAACAATGAGTTTCGATTCCATCAAATAGTAGCAAAATTTGTCTAAGTCATAGACAGTAGCAATGAGCTCCTTCTCAGTGGTGGCATAATTGATTTGAGTTGGATCTAATGTCTAAATCGCATAGTAAATAGCGTGCAACATTTTCTCTTTCCTCTGGCCAAGGACTACCCCTACTGCATAATCACTTGCATCACGCATTAGTTCAAAGGGTAGGCTCTAGTTAGGTGACTGGATGATGGGTGCTTTGATCAAAGCTTTCTTTATCTTGTTAAAGGATTCAAAGCAATTATCAGTGAAAATGAAAGGTGCATCCTTTAAAAGGAGTTCAGCTAGAGGTTGAGCCATTTTCGAGAAGTCTTTAATAAACCGGCGGTAGAATTCCGCGTGTCCTAGAAACTTCTAACACTTTTGACATTTACTGGTGGGGGTAATTTTTCAATCACCTGGACGTTAGCGCGGTCCACCTCTATACTTCTCTCAGATATGATATGGCCAAGCACTACACCTTCATTCACCATAAAGTGACACTTTTCCAAGTTTAAGACTAAGTCGACCTCCTCACATCTTTTCATGACTCGTGACAGATTAGATAGACAATCATCAAAAGTAGCTCCGTAGACACTAAAATCATCCATAAAGACTTCCATGATTGACTCTACAGAGTCAGAAAAAATACAGGTCATGCATCGTTGGAAAGTTGCGGGTGCATTATACAACCCGATAGGCATCGTTCGGTATGAAAATACACCATAGGGACAGGTGAAAGTGGTCTTATCTTGGTCCTCGGGATGAATGGGTATTTGGAAGAATCCCGAGTAACCATCTAAATAGCAGAAGTGTTTGTGACAAGCTAACTGTTCTAATATTTGGTCAATGAATGATAAGGGGTAATGGTCTTTCTTTGTGGATTGGTTCATTTTTCAATAGTCAATACACATGCGCCACCCTGTGGCGATCCTGGTGGGGATAAGTTCATTTTTATCATTTATTTACTATAGTGGTTCCTCCTTTCTTTGGGACCACTTGGAATGAACTAACCTATTTAGAGTCAGAAATCGCATAAATGATTCCTGCATCAAACAGTTTCATGACCTCGTTCTTTACTATCTCTTGCATGTTTGGGTTTAAAAGATGCTGACCTTAAATACAAGGTTTTTGACATTCCTCTAAGTGAATTCTGTGCATGCAAAAGTCAGTGCTTATACCTCTCAAATCGTCAAGCATGTACCCGATGGCCTTTTATGTGTTTTCAAAACTGCCAACAAGGAACATGATTGACTCATATTAAGAGATGCACAAGCTATGACTTGACACAATGTCAGAGTCCTCAAGGAAAGCGTAACTTAAATTCACAGGAAGAGGTTTGAGTTCAAGTTTTTGTACCTCTACCTTGGCAAGTGTATCGATTAAGACAGTGAATTGTCGGCTTTCTTCAAGTAAGAGTTTCTCTCCAGCTAGATCATCTTTTAACTTGAGAATCTCAATACTTTTTGTGATATCATTTCCTGCAAAATCGTCGAAAGGGTCTTTGATTATTAACTGATGTAAAGAGTTATCTACAATAGAGTCTAAGACATCAATGAAACAACAAGACTCTTCTAGCATTGGGCTTTTCATTGCATTGTTCAAGTTATAAGTGACTTTGTCATCGCCTACTACAAATCGGAATTGGAAAAAGGGGAGGGAGCCCTTGATCCGCAACAAATAGAGGAGGATTTATTCAATCCCATAGTTTGGACTCCTAGAATACTTCCAGTGTTAATTTATAATTCTTGACATTGATTACAACGCCAGCGGTATGTAGGAAAGGTCTTCCTAAAATCATAGGTATTTGCATATCTTCAGCCATGTTAAGGATAATAAAGTCAACAGGAATGAAAAACTTCCCTACTTTAACATGCACATCTTCTAAAACTCGCATTGCTTGTTTTAGAGAACGATCTGCCATTTGTAGGATGACAGTGGTGCATTTTAGAATGCCCATATTCAGTTACTCAAAAATAAAGTAGGGCATGATACTAACACTGACACCTAGGTCACACAAGGCTTTGTCTATGGTGTATGTTCCTATAGTGAAAGGGATTGAAAATCTGCTAGGATCTTTCAACTTAAGAGGGGACTTGTTTTGGAAAAGAGCACTACACTTAGTGGTGAATGCTATAATTTCAACACCGGTCAAAGTCCTTTTCTTAGTAAAATGTCCTTCAAGAATTTAGTGTATGAGGAAATTTGGGTGATTAGCTCAGTAAATGGAACAGTTACATGGAGATTCTTCATAACTTCCATGAGTTTACTGAATTGAGTCTTCTTATGAGTCTTCCTTAGACGGTGAGGAAATGAGACTGGAATTTTAATTGGCTCCTTCACCTTGTCATCCTTCTTTTGGGGAATGTCTCCTACCTTGTTAGTGGTGACTTTCAGATCTTCTACCTCCTTAGAGACTTTGTTTTCTTTGTTGTTTACAATCTCATCAGTCTTGTCTAGCATAGATGGTTCCTTGTAGCTTACATCGCTTCTTAGAGAAATGGCATTTGCGGTGTCTCTTAGTTGCTCACCATTGGGTGGGAGTTGACCAGGTTTCCTTTGGGCATTTGAGCCTGCCAATTAGCCCATTTGGTTTTCAAGCATTTTAATAGCAGTATCTTTGGCTTGGTCACTTTTTTGGAATTGAGCAAGCATTGAATCTTGTGTTTCGACTACTTGCAAGAGCATGGATTCAATTTTACTCAAGTTGGAGTCATTTATTTGGGAAGATTGGCCATGATTTGGGAATGGTAGATTTTGTTGTCGTTGATTATAACTTTTATTGTAGTTTTGTTGAGGCTTTTGAGTTTGGAAACCAGGTGGGTTGAGTTGTTTTTGTTGGTGGGATATGTATGGTTAGTTTTGTGGTTGGATTTGTTGATGTAGATTTTGGATGTTGGTGCTTTTATAGGACAAGTTGGGATGGAATTTTTTGTTTTCATTGTAGAAGTTTGAGTAAGGATTGCCTTATCTTTGATTTTGAAAGGCGTTCACTTGCTCAACGGAGCTTCTACATTCTTGAGAACCATGCCCTCCATTTCCACAATTCTCGCAAATCTTCACTTAGCTAGTGACATTGACTTGTTGTCGAGATTAGGAAGAATTTCCTAATTGTTGTTGGATAAGAGCTACTTGAGCTTCTAGGCGAGCTACCTTGGAGTCTTCTTGCTTTGTCTTTGTTGGCATAACACACGAATTTCTATATTGGGAATCGTGGACTGCCGTGGACTCGATACTTGTGTGGGAAACTTCAACATCGATTTGGTCAAATCGACCTTTGTTGCCGTAGTCTAGGATGGGTTGAGACTCACCACAACAACCGTTATAGAAAGTGATGGCTAGGAACCATGAATCTAATCCATGATGAGGACATTCTCTTTGTAACTCCTTATACCTTTCTCGGGCTTCATAGAAAGTTTCATCGCCCCCTTGTCGGAATCCAGTGATTTGGCTCCTTAAGAGTGCAGTTCTTTAAGGTGGGAAGTATTTGTAAAAGGTAAGAGCGAGACTATCCCAGTTAGTGATTCTTAAGGCAACTCTATCTAAACTATCGATCCAAAGTTTGGCCTTGCTAGTCTAAGAGAAAGGGAACAGTAATCACAAAAGTTTTGGATATGGAGGCTTGGGTCTTTGGTGGCACTACCACTAAATTGATTTCTTTCTATGAAGCTTATGAAGGCGGGTTTGATTTCAAAGTTTCTAAAGGTAATTTGGGGTGTGAAGATACCCCTTGGGAGTGTTTTAGCCGTGGGTTTGGAATGGTCAGATAAGCGTACCATTTTCTTTTGTGGTGGTGGGAATGATTGTGAAGTTTTTGTGGATTTTGGGGGTGTGAAGTTCTTCTTCTTTCTCAACGTTAGGGTAGATATCCGAATAGGTTTCACGAATACGTTCTAAACTTGAAATGTCGGAAGCTTGCGAAATTTCGTTGAAAAGGTTTTGATGCCTACGCAAAGTCTTTTCGATTCTAAATCAAATGAAATAGACGTCTCGAGTTGAGAGGAATTAAGCATAAGACGATAAAACTTACAACGAAAAATTCAAATGGACAAAGATAGAAACAAACCACAAGAAATTTACAAGTAAACCAAACCGTGCTCCTCGGCAACGGCGCCAAAATTTGATGGGGTTAGTCGCGTACTCAATATTCAAAGATAATTACCCTAGTTTAGGCTAGCAACAAATAAATGAAGTTAGGGAAGTAGGGGTCGATCAAAATGTGACGGGAGTTACTTATGATAATAATCTTGTGATGAATTTTTATTTTAGAACGAAGATTGATTTTAGAGGTTTGCATACATATTAAAAACATAAACACAAAGGAAATGATGATTAAATCAAAGGTAAGGAATATAGGGAGATAGGTTTATACATGTAGATTTATTTATGTCAAAGTTAAAGATTTAGAAAACATGCAATTGATTCATTGTTTAGGTCGTACAACATCTTTCGAATTGTTACTACCATATGACAATTTCTAGCGAGCTTTCACGTTTAATTAACTAGATTGAACTACCATGCTATACTTAGTCTATTCAATTCCCATCTTTCTGTCTAAGGAAATTACTTCAGATTTAGTTAAAAATCGTGATCAACAGTCATTAACCAACAAATACAATCTAAGCATGCAATAGAATAATGATACAAATGCAACAATTCTTTTTCCAACAATGTCAAACTAGTAATCAAACATGACTCCCTATTCCCCCTAGGATTAAGTTTACTCACTCATATTTAAATAAGATAAAGCCATTGTCATATTAAGATGAATTAAACAAATCATTTTGGATTATGAATGCAAGACAAAAGTTTATAATAGTGATAGGGATATGATGATAATAATGGACTAAAGTGAAAATAACAATTGTATATTTATATGAACAAGAACTAGATTATGTCATAAACTAAGGTTGTATATATAGATTAAGATGAGAAATGATAAGAACTAACAAAAAGACAGAATTATTACTTCAATCAAGGCTTGGAATGGAGTGTGATCATCCCAAAGAAATTAGTAAAAGTATCACAAACAACCAAACTCCTTCTTACAAGAATTCTAAAGATAATGATCAGACTAAAAGAATTTTTCTAGAGCAAAAGAAAGAACTAAGAGATGATATGAGTTGTGCTGTAAAACGCTTCTTATATAGGCCTTGTAAGACGCATGAAATCAATGCCATTGAATATCACTCATAAATTGGAGGGAGCCCAAAGGAAAGGCGAGTAGAACCTTGCGAATCCGATCGGGTTTAGGTGTCTCCGATCAGGGACGTGTGTTTATAGGTATAATTGCTTTGTCTTCCTTCCTTTATGCATGGTCATGCAAAAAACGCTGATATGGGATGTGGTGTCCTACTTCGAAATGTTTATTTGAGTATCTATTCTTGACTTTCATTGACCCTTATGGCATTAAAGTTGAGGTTAGGGGTTGTCTTCACTTTGACTTGACCTTGTTCCTTTTATCGATTCCTTGTAGGCATGGGGCTTGACTTCATTTATTCTTTCTTAGGACAAGTGAATACTCCTGAAATACCTTTAGCTCATCAAGAATTGCCTTGCTGTCTTCGTGTTACAGGAATAATGCT
Organism: Heliosperma pusillum; assembly: GCA_022085475.1. Lineage (NCBI taxonomy): Eukaryota > Viridiplantae > Streptophyta > Magnoliopsida > Caryophyllales > Caryophyllaceae > Heliosperma > Heliosperma pusillum. Next base: position 39,613 of record JAIUZE010048288.1, read on the forward strand.
CGGATTGATAGGAAATAGCGCAAAACCGTCATTTACCTACAAAGCTCAATTGGACACGAGAAATGCCTAGAGAACGATATTAGCTCATGTAATCACTTTAAAAACTGCAAAAGACATATAAAATTGAGCTAAAACAAAGGATAAAATCACACAGAAATAACACACATCCCCTCCACCTCTCGCTGACTAACGGACCCCAGCCTAAAGTTCGGTTAGGTTCTTGCCCTAACCTCCCTCTAAACATTCAAAACAGACACAAACTCCATACAAGTCCAAGCTCTCACTCAAACTAATACTTAGATATGTAAATAACTTAAACTACTCATTCAAGCATTTCATCAAACACCTTGTGTGCACAAAACAAAGAGACTACAAAAACACAAATCTTTATGCCAAATACCACAATCAACCCATAAACTTACACTAGTTCCCCCATCTACCTTAGTAATGCACTACTTACTCATATTAATAAGAAAAATCATTAAAGATGAAGACTTTGATATGAAACTAGCAAGGAAAAACATGTTCAAGTATGTAAACTAATTCAGGAAGCAAGGAAAGATAATTAAATGACAAGTAAATGAAATAAAGATGAGAATTATACCAAACATATAACAAAGATGGAAACTTGGATTAATAAATGGAAGAAGAGTCTCCTCAAGTTTTCAAATTAAAAAATGATACTTTAAGAGATGAGAGAGAAAGTTGGAGAGAGAAAGCTCCCTCTTTGTTTTCATAGGGTTTTGTGCAAAGGCCAAAATCTATATTGAATCTCATGCTCTTCTCGTATAATCTCATTAGTAAAAATAATAGACATTTATAATAATCACATAATAATATAATTCGAATTATCTAATCTAGTATTATGAGTACAAACATCACAGAAAAATCAAAAGCAGTCTGTTAGTCTGAAAACTAAATCCCAGGAAATTGCTCGTGTTCGTCAGGAGGTGACTTACGCTTTTCGTTAGGTTGCTGTGGACAGTGAGATTGTTCAAGAAGTTGATGATGGCGTTGAGTGGCAGCAGGTGGTTAGTAGATCAAAAAGAGGGATAGTATAACATGCGTTAAAGGTAAACTCCCTACAATTGCAGAAACTGAAGTTTTGGAAGATGTAGGTAATCCTATACTCAAACTGGATGTTGCTGATGTTCAAGATGAAATTAAATATTGGTCTACTTCTCTGATGGGTATGTTATGGGTGCTAATCCTCCTAATGGGATTTTGGAAGGATTCCTCAAGCAAATATGGAAGGATTATGCCATTTCTAAAGTTTTCTTCTTACCAAGTGGTCTGTTTGTGGTCCGGCTTGAGACTATGGAACATAAAGATCTTGGCTTGGATCGTGGTATGTCACTATTTGATGGTTAATTTTACGTCCATGGGACCCTAATGTCAAAATTACTAAATTTTATGTGAAGAGGGTGCCTATTTGGGTTAAATGAGTAGGCTTAGATATGCAATTTTGGGGAAATAGGTGTCTTGAGAAACTAGCGGCTTTAATTGGTACTTTTCCGTGTATTGATGATATTACTCTCAATCGTAACTATATGGGTTATGCACGTGTTATGGTGGAGGTTGATATTGATCAAATGTTTTCGGACAAAATCTTCTTCCAAGATGAATTGGGCAAAGAGGTATGTGTTATAATTGCATATGATTGGATTCCAACCATTTGAAAGAAATGTAATGGAATACGTCAACGTGAGGAGGTGTGCAGAAGAGAGGGTGGGGGTTTGAAGGTCTCCATGTCTGCCCCACCTGTCGCAACAAAACAGGTTTGGGAAAGGAAAATGGGTCCACAAGGTTCACACCTAGACCCTAAAGAATGCCCTTCTTTACCTGCTTCTGTGCCTGCTGTTGTTGCTCCTATCTCTGGTGGGCAGTCTAAGACTGGTAGCCCTCAGGAGGGAGTTGGGTTGAATGTTGTGCAGTCTTAGGGTATTGTCACTCCGGTTAATACCCCTTTTCATGTTGGTCAATGTTCTACTTTAACACCTGCACGTTTAATTTCTAAGCTAACTAGACATGAGTCTAGACTATCTGAGAATAAGAAGGTTAACTTCATGATGAATTTTAATGCTGCCTTATCTGGTTGTGCTGAAATGGTGGATAAAGGGGGTGGGTTGGCTTTATTCCCTCTCATGACTAAATTTGGGGCTTGGAACAAAAGGGGCTTAAATAGTGTTAAAAAACATAACGATGTTATGTGGTTCCTATATCAACATGATGTAGAGCTATTTGGGCTCCTTGAGATCAGGATAAAACCTGGGTCTCTAAATAAAATTGCATCTAATTTTTGTCATAGTTGGTCTTTGAGTCATAACTATAGTTATCATGCTAGTGCTAGAATTTGGGTGATTTGGAGAAGAAATAATGTCAGTGTGGATATCTTGGAAATTGATGCTCAATATATTCACTTAAAGGTTTCTGAAAGATTGACTGATAGGGTTTTCTTCATCACTTTTGTGTATGGGTTCAAGAAAGCTGATGATAGAATGACACTATAGAATAACCTTATTCGTCTTAGTTTGTGTGACCCTTGGTGTGTGCTGTAACTGTAACAACCCGAAAAGTACCCGATTTTTTCTAGTAAAAATATTTACTAACACTTTTCTATAGAACTTAAGTTTTTTAAAATAGGAATTTTTGTTCCGAGTCTTATTTTGAAATTCCGCGTTCGTATTTGGAATTTTTGAGAGATTTCATGAAAAGACCGTTTTTAGTCATCTTTAACTTTTCTTGACTTTTAAGTCGTCTTTGACTTTTCTTGACTTTTTAAAAGTCGTAATTGACTTTTCTTGACTTTTAAGTCGTCCTAAACTTTTCTTGACTTTTAAGTCATCTTTGACTTTTCTCGACTTTTCAGTCAACTTTGACTTCCGTTGACTTTTTCCCGACTCGCCTCATAAGTTTGAAGACCGAAATTTTATTTAAAAAAATAATATTTTTGATTTATTTTTATTTAGATTTATTAATATTTATCATAATTTAATATAATTATTTTGAATTTATTCGGAATTTAAAGAATAACTTTTACGGTTTAAACTCGGGAATCATTTAACTATTCCCGACTCATCGTAAATCCCGTAACAAATTCAAAACTCGACTTTGGCATGAGTCACACGCCCATGTCATCGTTTTCCACTCACTTGAGATATTTTAATTCTTTCAATTAAACTAATACAAATATCTTAGATATTTGTTGCTTTATCGATCCGTCAACGGAGATTTCGCAAATCGTTTACAAAACAGACCCGACAAGCCCCTAACCCACACGGCTCTCCTCTCCTTTCCTCTCCTCTCTTAGACCTTGATATTTCATTACTTTTGATTATAATATCATAATATCTAGATATTATTTCACTTTATCGATCAGTTAATGGAAATTACGCAAATCGTTTACAAAACTGGCCCGTCTAGCACAAGACCACACGGCTCATCCACCCTCTAATAGACCTTGATATTTTCATTTCTTTTGATTAATATATCATAATATCTAGATATTATTTCACTTTATCGATCAGTTAACGAAAATTACGCAAAACGCTCGAAATCAGATCCGTCTTCTCATCATTTCACACGGCTCATAAGTCCTCTAATAGGACTAGATATTTGTCTTTCTTTTGATTATTAATAACATAATATCTTGATATTTAGTGTAATTAACTTTATCGTTAATTATATTTAATCGTTTACCGTAAAATAATTATTAAACGCGAGTCAATTACGTAACAACAATTTCAAAATCCGACAGCTATTCTTGCCTATAATTACACGGCTCAACCCACACTCTTTACTCACCAACAACTTTTCATTTTACAATAAATCAAATAAAGATCAAAATATCGCTTTCTTTAATCGTTCTTCGTGTTCTTCGTCGTTCATCATTTGTTCTTCATCGTTCTTGAGCAAAACCTTCATACAATCTTCGTTTCTTAATTAAATCCATCCTAATTTATATTTCTAGACTCTCCTCTTCGCTCCTCATCTTCACGTACGGTTATATTTCAATTCCGTCAAGATCATTTTCAACACTTTAATTATGGAAATTCATATTTTTAGTTCTAATAATGTTTTCTTGTTATTTCTTATAGGGGAAGATTTTGAAGACGATTTTGGAGACTCGTATATTTTGGGTGAAGATTAGTAGGAGGGTTTCTTATTATATACTTCTTATTATTATTTTGGTGCTAAGTGTTTTGCTAGCTAAGGTAACAATTCCGTTTTACTCGACGAAATAATGTCACATAGCTTTTAGTTTTGGTTCATGTTATGGTATTTATGATTTTAGTTAGTAACATAGCCTTTAGTTTTGTTTCTTTTGATTTTGGTTCATCTTTGTTTTTGGTTCATGTTTTTATGATTGGTGGATTTTTAGTAGTAATATGATAAGGAGTGGTTTTTATCATGTTGTATGAATTTTGATGATTTTGATTAAGTTATGATTTTTATGTTGGCTAGAAAATTGTAATATGTTTGGTGTTCTTGATAAATTTTGATGATTTTTAATAAGTTATGATTTTTATGTTGTCTAGGAAATTTTTAATATGTTTAGTGTTCTTGATGAATTTTGATGATTATTCATAATAATGATTTTGTATGATGATGGTTAGATTGGTTGTTAAAATAGTTGTTTGATGATTAAAGCATGTTGGAAAGAATTTGGTAGATGTTGTTGTTGGGAACCGTGTAGGGGGGCACTAAACCAGACCAAACCAGACCGGTCCAGGCCGGTTCAGACCCGGTCTGGGTTGGTCCAAGGTGGGTCCGGGTTTTGGTCTTTAGGTTGTGTCGATGTTTGATTGTTTAATTGTTGTTTTGACGGGTTTTTAATATGTTAAAGCATGCGGGAATTTTTAAGAAACGGTTTTAGAAATTTAAATGAAAACAGCCATTTTAGCCCAAAACAGGCCGTGGGGCCCATCCAGGCCCATGTGGGGTCCGGCCCAACTCAGCCCGTGGGTCCCACTTTGGGACTTGTGACGGTTTTTGGAGTTATCGTCATTTTTATCGCGTTTTGTAATAATTAGCAAGTGAGAAATATTAATAAGTAAAATATTTAATTTAAAAGTTTTTCATAAAATTATTATTTCTCACATGTTAGAAATTATAAGACGAGATCGTAGTTTATTTTGATATCCTTTAAGTCAAGCGGGGTTTACGTAAGATTTAATAATTCACATGTTAGAAGCTTTATTAAAATAACATGTAATGAATATGTTGATTTTATGTTTATGTGATAAAGACTCTGTTTCTAGCCGGTTTGATCCAACGGGTTTGGTCAAACTAAGATCTAGTCCGCCCCGATTTGACTGATGACCCGTCGCGGGACTCGGGTCGGGGATTTGTCTTCAAGTGAGGTTGTATTTAATTATGAATTAGCCTTAGTAGATATGAGGCGATATGATATTTGATTATTATTGATATGCAATTAGTCACATGATAGGATGTTTTTCCCGTGACTGTTTTATTATATGGTTGGTGTCGTGTTGACTAAGTACCCATATAGAATTATGAGTATATGGCGTCTTGACCATTCTAATTCTAAATGAGTAGCTTGGACCATGACATTGATAGGCAGGTACTGTCTTTAACGAGTATATGTTCACTTGTTGATAGCTTTTGTGTCTCGGCTTGGTGGGTTTATATCCAAGGCGGGGCATGGCTGCCTGATCCGTTTTGGGACTGGAGCCAGCTTAAGTACTAGCCATCTCTGCTTAGGGGGTCGCCTAGTAGAGTTTCTCATAGACGGTTATGTCATGGGACGGGGAACGGAATAGCTGTTGTCGCTAGGTCTGATCAGTCTAGGACTAGGATGTTTTTCCTACCTTGTGGT
>JAIUZE010048289.1:0-19159 GCA_022085475.1 Heliosperma pusillum
TTGTTCCGAGTCGTCTTTTGAAATTCCGCGTTCGTATTTGGAATTTTTGAGAGATTTCATGAAAAGACCGTTTTTGGTCATCTTTGACTGTTCTTGACTTTTAAACCGTCTTTGACTTTTCCTTGACTTTTTAAAGTCGTCATTGACTTTTTATTTATTTTTAAGTCGTCTTAAACTTTTCTGAACTTTTAAGCCATTTTGACTTTTCCCGACTTTTTAGTCGATTTTGACTTTCGTTGACTTTTCCCGACTCGTCTTGCGATTTTGATGACCGAAATTTTATTTAAAAAAAAATTATATTTTTGATTTATTTTTATTAAGATTTATTAGGATTTATCATAATTTAATATAATTATTTTGAATTTATTCAGAATTTAAAGAATAACGTTTACGGTTTTAACCGATCGTCATTTAACTATTCCCGTCCCTCGCATCGTAAAGCGGCAACAAAATCGAAACCGACTTGGGCATGAGATCACGCGGCCCATGTAATCATTTTACCACCCGATGGGATATTTACTTGATTTCGATTTTAAAAATAATACAAATATCTTAGATATTTGTTACTTTATCGATCCGTCAACGGAGATTACGCAAAACGATCAAAAACAGACCCGAATCACCTCAAACCACACGGCTCCTTAAAGTCCTCTAATAGCCTTGATATTTTGATTACTTTTGATTACAATATCATAATATCTAGATCACTATTCGCTTTATCGATCAATTAACGAAAATTACGCAAAATGCTCGAAATCAGACCCGTTTTCTCACCATACCACACGGCTCAAAAGTCCTCTAATGGCCTTGATATTTTCATTTCTTTTGGATACAATAATCATAATATCTAGATATTTGTTATAATTAACTTTATCGTTAATTATATTTAATCGTTTACCGTAGAATAATTATTTAACGCGAGTCAATTACGGAACAACAATTTCAAAACTCAACACCTTTATTTGGCCTATATTACACGGCTCAACTCCACTTTCCACTCACCAACAACTTTTCACTTTACAACAAATCAAAATAAGATCAAACCATCACTTTATTTAATCGTTCTTCGTGTTCTTCATCGTTCATCAACCGTTCTTCATCGTTCTTGAGCAAAACCTCCATAAATCCTTCATTTCTTAATTAAATCCTTCCTAATTTATATTTCTAGGATCTCCTCTTCGCTCTCCATCTTCTAGTACGTTTTATTTTCAATTCCGTCAAGATCGTTTTCAACATTTAATTATGGAAAATTAAGTTTAAGTTCTAATACTTGTTTTTCTTGTTATTTCTTATAGGGGAAGAGTTTGAAGACGAATTTGGAGACTCTTATATTTTGGGTGAAGACTAGTAGAAGGGTTTTCTTAATTATTACTTCTTATATTTTGTGTGCTAAGTGGTTTGCTAGCTAAGGTAACGATTCCGATTTACTCGACGAAATAATGTCACATATCTTAGGTTTTAGTTTATGTTCATGTTATGGTTAGTTAGGATTTGAGTTAGTAATATAGCCTTTAGTGTTATTTATTTGGATTTTGGTTCATCTTTATTTTTGGTTCATGTTTTTATGATTTATGGATTTTTAGTTAGTAATATGTTAAGTAGTAATTATTGTGTTGTTTTATGATTTTTATGTTGTATGGAATTTTTGTGATGTTTGATGATTCTTGATGATTTTATGTTGTATGAATTTTATGATGTTTTATGATTCTTGATGATTTTTTAAGTGGTAGGAAATTTTATGATGATTTAGTGTTCTTGATGATTTTTAAGTTGTAGGAAATTTTATGATGATTTAGTGTTCTTGAAGAATTTTAATGATTTTTTACTAAGTTATGATTTTTATGTTGTTTAGAAAATTTTAACAAGTTTGTTGTTCTTGATGAATTTTGATGATTTTTAACAAGTTATAATTTTTAAGTTGTTTATTAAATTTTAACAAGTTTAGTGTTCTTGACAAATTTTGATGATTTTTAATAAGTTATGATTTTGTATGATGTTTGTTAAAATGGTTGTTTGATGATTAAAAAACATGTTGGAATTGATTTGATGTTGTTGTTGGGTGAACCGTGGGGTTTGGACTGAACCGGACCAAACCAGGCCGGTCCAGGCCGGTTCAGACCGGTCTGGGTTGGTCCAAGGTGGGTCCGGGTTTTGGTCTTTGGGTTGTGTCGATGTTTGATTGATTGGTTGTTGTTTTGACGGGTTTTAATTATGTTAAGCATGCGGGAAAATATTAGAAAACGGTTTTAGAAAAGTTAAAGCAAAACAGCCTTTTTGAAACCAAAACAGCCCGTGGGCCCATCCAGGCCCATATTGGGTCCGGCCCATTTCAGCCCGTGGGTCCCACCTTGGGACTTGTGACGGTTTTTTTGAGTTATCGTCATTTTTATCGTGTTTTGTAATATTTAGCAAGCGGGAAATATTAATAAGCAAAATATTTAATTAAAAAGGTTTTTCATAAAATTAATATTTCTCACATGTTAGAAATTATAATACGAGTTTATAGTTTAATTTACTATCCTTGTAGTCAATCGGGTTTTCGGAAATGTTTAATATTCCACATGTTAGAAGTTTTTAATGAAATAACACGTATTGAATATGTTGATTTTTATGTCTATGTCTATGTGATAAAGACTCTGTTTCTAGCCGGTTTGATCCAACGGGTTTGGTCAAACTAAGATCTAGTCAGCCCCGATTTGACTGATGACCCGTCGCGGGACTCGGGTCGGGGATTTGTCTTCAAGTATGGTTGTATTTAATTAATGAATTAGCCTTAGTAGATATGAGGCGATATGATAATTGATTATTTTTCATATGCAATTAGTCACCTGATAGGATGTGTTCCCGTGACTGTTTGTTTATATGGTTGGTGTCGTGTTGACTAAGTACCCATAGAGAATTACGATTATGGCGTGTTAAGTCGTATCTTAGCCATGTTTTAAAGGTAACCTCTGAGTTAAGATATTAGTTTGGTGCGGCCATAGTAATTCTAAATGAGTATCTTGGACCATGACATTGATAGGTCCGTACTGTCTTTAACGAGTATATAGTTCACTGCTTGATAGCTTTTGTGTCTCGGCTTGGTGGGTTTATATCCAAGTCGGGGCATGGTTACCTAATCCACTTTGGGGATGGAGCCAGCTTAAGTACTAGCCATCTCTGCTTAGGGGGTCGCCTAGTAGGGTTTCTTGTGTACTTCTGGTCACGAGACGGGGAATGGAATAGCTGTTGTCGCTAGGTCTGATCAGTCTAGGACGAGGATGTTTTCCTACCTTTTGGTATAGCCTCGAGTTACAGAAGTCGACTATTGACGGTTCTAAGAACTTATGCCTGTTTGTAGACGTATTGGTCTTTCATGTTGTATGATTCTATGAGTTTTAGAAGGTGAGATGCAAGCCGGCTAAGATTGATAGAGTTTGGATTACCGATTGTTAACTGATTCACATGATTACGTGTTGATTAGGGTTTGAGTGTATCAGGGCCATGTTACTTGGTAACCGCTGAGCCAGCATACCAGCTTCCCTACCTCGAGTTATATTTTATTAACGGTTTCACATGATAGCTTTCACATGATAGGTTATGTGTTAGTTAATTGTTTCATAACATGAAAAGCATATCATATATGTTTATGTTTTGTATTTTCTGTATACATTGCTTTCATGTTATTCATGTTTAATTAAACTCGACATTTCGTGGCTGGGAGAACTCGGAGTTACTCCCCACTGACTGTGGCTTCCGTGTTTATATTTAATGCGGTCGAACAGGTGGTGATGCATATTTTGGGGTACATGACGAGCTAGCGAGCGAAGTATTTTACCTTGGACCTCTATTCGGTTCATAGTTTGTATATTATTAGATACACTTTTATTTCCGTATTTATACGGGAGATATGTCTCCCGTCTTGTACATTTCGTTTGTAGAATAGTAGTTCCGTTTTGTAAATGACCTTTTTATTTTATGACACCTTCGTTTTGTACTATCTTATTTCTTTTATGTATTTAAATAATTTTTTTTTCTTTCCGCAAATTTGAGGGTGTCACATATTCCGAAGACTGCTTTCAGCTCGAGGTATGGTCATTTCGAATTCAATGTGATGCCATTCGGTTTGACTAACGCTCCAGCTATATTCATGGATCAGATGAATCGTACCTTCAGGGAGTATCTTGATAAATGTGTGGTGGTATTTATTGATGACATTTTGATCTTTTCAAAGTCTAAAGAAGAACATGCCGATCACCTCCGAACCATTTTGGGTGTTCTTCGACGCCAAAAGTGGTATGCTAAGTTCTCCAAATGTGAATTCTGGTTGCCCGAGGTATCTTTCCTTGGTCATGTCATTTCGAAAGACGGTGTTCTGTCATCCACCAGCTTAAAATTGAGGCAGTTGTGGATTGGAAAAGTCCGAAAAATGTGTCCGAGATTCGGAGTTTCCTTGGTTTAGCGGGTTATTATCGTCGGTTTGTGTAAGATTTCTCCAAATTAGCAAGACCGATGACTCAATTGCTAAAGAAGGAAGCAAAGTATATCTGGACCGATGAATGTGAAATTGCCTTCTTAGAATTAAAGAAGAGATTGACTACCGCACCGGTTTTAACTTTACCAGATGATGAAGCTGATTATGATGTATATTTTGATGCTTCAAAGCATGGTTTGGGATGTGTCTTGATGCAGAATAGAAAGGTCATTGCTTATGCTTCACGACAACTCAGAGTTCATGAAGTGAACTACCCGACTCATGATCTTGAGTTAGCAGCGGTGGTACATGCATTGAAAACTTGGAGACACTATCTTATCGGAGTTCATTGTCGAATATATACCGATCATAAGAGCTTGAGGTGCATTTTTACTCAGAAAGAGTTGAACATGAGGCAGAGAAGATGGTTAGAGTTGGTGAATGATTATGATGCTGAGTTGATTTATCACGAGGGAAAGGCAAATGTTGTGGCAGATGCCTTGAGTAGAAAGACTAGTCATTCACTAAATGCTCTTGGTACTTTACCCGATGAACTAGTAACCGAATTTCAGAAGCTTCAGATACAGTTTGTTGGGAAAGGGTTTGATTATCTTGGTGCTTTGACTGCGGAACCTGATTTTTATCGAGAGATTCGTACTTGTTTACCGGGTATTGTTTGTTATGTTTGCTTGAGGACAAGCAAAGGTTTAGCTTGGGGGAATTTGATAAGTGAATATTTGTATGATTTTAACCCCCATTTTAGCTCGGTTTTGTATGTAATTTGTGCTTTGTTAAGCCACTTTATGAGCTAATATCGTCTTCTAGGCGAATTCCTATGTGCTAACCTGTTTTGTAGGGAAAGTGACGTTTCTACGCCCTTTTTCTATATTCGCGAGCATTTGCCTAGAACCCGACGGTTTGAAGAAGCAAGCTTGACCAAGTGAAAGGCATTTTAAGAAGGTTCAATAATTCAAAAGAGAGAAGAAGCAAAGAAAGTTTCGTAGTTGTCATAAGATCAATCAATTAGGCGAAAGAATTCATCGCTTTACATCAAACCCTATCAACAAACTCGATTGAAGAGGTCAAGGGGGATGATGAAAGTCAAGTCAAAGCAAAGGGAGATGAAACGATAGTCAAAAGCTTCTAGATGACAACTTACCCGATCGGGTAAGTGTGTACCTGATCGGGTAATCCTGCTGATCCGCACAAATTGCTTCAGCTTCCTTCTTTTGTCCTATATGTTCAATGCTCGACCCTTCCCCACGAAACCCTAATGCTATATAAAGAGAGCTCCTGCCACTCTTCTAAAAAAACAATCCTCTTCTCATCCTTTCTTCTCTTCTTACACTTCTCTTTAGATTAGGAGAAGGGAGAACTAGTCTCTCTTCTCTCATTTTCTTCACACATTTTCTTCTTCTTTAGTTCTTAGTTTATTTCTGTCCTTTCTACATCAAAACTTTAGCTTAGATCAATAAGATTTTCATCCTTGTAATCTCCTTTGTCTGGTTCAAGCGTTGTAATTGATGGATCGATTATTATGTGCAAGGATTTTCTATTATTGTTGTCATTATCGTCATTGATCGTCATATAGGTATTTCTACTTTATCCTTTGTTTAATGTCCTTTATTGTTTTCCATTTGATTGTTATTCTCTTTACATATTATCTTAGATTCATTTTCATGTTGTTATAATTGTCATTTCATTTCCTAGATTGTCAATTAGCGTCGGTATTATCGCCATATAAAGAGTCAAAATCAAATAAACATGTCTATCCTAGTTTTTGTTATTAACTTCATCTTAGATATAAACATTACCATGAGTGAGTAGTCACCTTTCAAGGGTGTAGGGTAGCCATGTTAGATTGATTAAAAGATGATAATTGGATAAAGAAATTGTGCCTTTAAAACGTTGTGTCTATGCATGTTTGGATTGTAATGATGGTTAACGATTTATGGCCAAAATCATTGACTAGAATGAAATTCTTTTCCAAGGTAGAGATACGCGAATTGAATAGACAAAGCATGACATGTTGAATTAAGACCTAGTAAATTGCCTAAAAGCCTGCTAGACCATCTGATCTATGATTGTAATGAACACATCATTCTTACGAACTCACAATGAATTATTTGCATGTTCCAAATCCAATTTCATCAATATGTCAATCTACATGTGTGAACCTACTTCCCTAGATGCTTTTCATCACTTGCTTTATTATTTTCATTTGTTTTTATTTTGTTTTCATTTATGCTTTATATTAGTTTAGATATCAAAAACCCAAAACCCAGATATTTGTTAGATAAACCCAATTGCGAGACATTTCACATCCTATAGGAAACACCATCTCCCTGAGGATCGACCCCTACTTCCCTAATTACATTAATTTGTTATTAGCCTAGTTTGGGTAAATTATCTTTGTATCGGGCTCGCGACAGGCACGATCAGATATGGACGATCTCCAAGTTCTTAGTATAAGAACACTCCTATTAATAGCATCAAGACAACCTTTATCTCTTCTAAATAGTACACTAGTATAAAATAAGCCCTTAAAATAAATATAATAACTCTATTAGTACACTAGTAATCTTATTAGGATATATGAACTTTATGTTTTGTATAAACTTCTTAAGTTTTAGTGTGAGAAAGTGAATTCGAAAGAAGTAGAGATTGCATGCAAATGAAAATGAGATGGTGTCTTTGAATAAGAAGGAAATATACCTTCTTATTCTGACTAGTATAACTAGCCACACCCATCTCACATGGTTGTGGTGTTGTCCCTTTCAATTGCTCTTAACAAGGCATTAAGTTGAGTGTAGGCATTAGTCTAGTGAATCATTGTGTCTAATTCTTAATTAGAATAAAACATCAAAACTAATCATCCTTATATACACTACAAAACCGGTGCACCCACTTAAAGTGGATGTCCATTTTATTTTTGCATTTTGTCATTTGTCACATATGTGACATGTGACATATAACATGTAATTTAGCTTATAAATGTGAATTTAACTAATTTAAATGCAGTTTTATAACAAATAAATTAGACTCAACATTTCAAGTCATATTTTATAAATACATGTAAATAAAATGAGACATCTCATATTTGGTTAATATAATCTACAATTAATTGTAATTATAATCAACCAATTTTGATTATCTCAAATGTTTCATAAACATAATGCATTCTTAGTAATATAACAATTAAATTACTAAAATTAATTTTATTTAATCATATTACAATAAGATATAATTCTCACTTATAATATAAACTTTGTTCAATTTAACGGATTATTTAATCTCTATTGTTATACAATTAATGTAACACCCGCAAATGTACCCTATTTTTATTGTAAAAATATTATACGGATACTTCTCAGCGAATTTTAGTTTTAGTCTAGAATTTAATTTCCCGTGTCTATTTAAGAAAATCCGAGTTCATTTTCGGACTTTACGCGAGATTTCGAGTAAGTTACTTCTTAGGACTTTTTTGGGCTTTTTCTCATGTTTTCCACTTACTCCCTCATACTCCCCCTTAACCCTAACTCTCCCTCATTCAACATCTCCTTCTTCTTCACCAAGTAAACCCCAAAACCTACCCTCCATATTTGATCAATCTTAGAATCGTCGCTACTCATTCATTTCTCGCTCAAATACACCTAGGTCCGTCTTATTCTTTTCCTCTCATCGTCCTCTATCCGTATTGGTAATAAAATTACCGTCTTTCTCGCTTTTCAATTTATCCGTCTTTCTCAAGGTGAATTATATTCCTCTTTTATTATCTTATTGTAGGTGATGACCTCCAAGACCCCGACAAAGACTACTTCTTGATAGAAGAGGACATCGACGCGGATTGAAGACGCGAAAAGATAACGGTGAAGGGTTACTCGATATCATTTACGTGTTTTTATGTGTTTCTATGTTAAAAATCGTATTTAGAATATGATTAGTAATCTTAGGAATTGTGTTGTTGATGATGGTTGTTGTTAGTTGATAATTTATATGAGAATTGATGATTGGTGATGATAGATGATGTTGTGTTATGACTTAGTGAAATTGTGAAATTCGTGTATTCGTGCCTGAGACCAGGACGCTGGCAGCGTTGTCTGGCGCTGACAGCGTTTCTTGCTGCCCGTTTTTCCAAAGTTGAACCTTTGAATTCTAGTTTCCGCCTTGACTTTCCTTGACCCTTTGGACTTAGTTTTCTTGCATGAATGATTCGTTTGTAGCCCACTCCAATTGTCGGGTTTGGGTTTCGACTCTCGGGTTTGACCTTGACTTTTGTTGACTCTCGTGTTTGACTTTGACTTTTGTTGACTTCCGGGTTGACTTTATAAGTTGACTTTAAATATGAATGTTTCGAATGTATGATGATCCTTTCGCTTGTATCGCATGTTTTGTGACGGCTTTTGTTATGTCCCACTTTGAGTCGGTTTTACAAATGTTACGGTTTGAGCACTAATTCTCTATGTGCTTTGTACTCTCATTCCCTTGGCTACCTCCACGTTCGTAAAGCTGGAATGTCGGAACGGGGAGTGTATCCTTACTACTTGATTGCATGTATGAGTGGGCATATGACGACGTTGTTGGGAGGTGAACGCTTTGCGTTGATCGACCCGGCCGTCAAATGTTGTATACTTGCGTGGTGGTGTCATTGCATGTAGCGTACCGCTTGTTATGATGCTTGTGCTCTTTTCCGCCTCTTTCGTGAAGGTTGACCGAATTTAAGGTACTCGGCGTATATGATTGACCGAGTCTTGGATGCGAAATGTTTATCGCATGTCGAACCGGAAAATGTGATTTCGGGAGTCTGGCCAGATTTAGACTAGGACCGTATTATTATCGTCGTTCTACCAGGAGGAAATTATTCTACATATACGAAATGAATTGAATCGTGTATGCGTTCAGGGAAATGTTTATCATGTGAATGCGATTTTAATCATACTTGCCATGTACACGGTGCTTGTGCGTGTCATTTGGTATACTTGGCATGGTTTTGTTGTCGAGTCTCAATCTTATCAAACTTATACCGCTAACGGTGAGATGCAAGCCCTAGTGAGTATATATGGTTGCCTAAGAGGGTCTTCCCCGTATCTTTCTATAATATGATGGTTTCGGATTTGTACTTCATATGCTCTTATCTTTATATATTGAATTGCCTATTTATCCTTCTCGTATTTCACATGTATATCTATATATGCATGCTTCTACTTTTGTATTTCCGTTTATGTACGTTTAATGTGATATGCCTGGGAGAACCCGGAGTTACTCCCCACTGACTGTGGCGTTCATGTTTTTCATGGATGAATAGGTTGCTTGATTTGTATGGCTTTTTGCTTGTGGTATTTTGGGTTCGGGTGAGAGCTAGCGGGCGTTGGCCTGGATGAAACATCTCTAGACGATTTTTAGCTCGTTGCTAATAACTTTGTTGTTGGATAACATTTTGAGAGACTTCGTCTCTTTGTAGTATATTCTATTTCGGTTTGTAATTATTGACATTCTTCGTACCTTTCTATTTGCATGTAAAAAGTTTTAAAAACATCGTATTTTCCGCTATATAAATCACATGCTTGTTATGTTTTATTTCCGCATTCGCGAGGGTTGTCACAGTTGGTATCAGAGCTTTAACGCTCCCGACGCACACGCGTGAACCCTAAAAATAAACTACTTGACCTTGAAATAATAAAGGAGAGATGGGTAGAGATTAAGGACTTTGCTTGGTAGTCTCTGTGTTTATGCTAAGTGTTAAGATTAACTTGTTATATTTTTGTTTCTTATGGAGATGGTTAGACCTCGAGTAGAAGAGAACGTCATTCTTGAGGCTCTTACTCAATTTCTGAGAAACCAACAAGATGCGGCTAATGCTCATGCCGACCAAGTCCCTCCTCATAGAGAAGACAATCGCCAAGGAGGCTATGCTTGGGTGGCTAGCCAAATTGCTAGGAGCAATATTACGCCTTATGGTGGAGAGCCGGACCCTACCGAGCTCTCGGAATGGTTTCGAGAGATGGAGAAGCAATTTGACTTATACCAAGTCCGTGAAGAGGACAAGGTAAGGATTGCTAAGTACTTTCTGGTAAGGGAAGCAGACAACTGGTGGTCCATTGCTAATCCCACCGCTATTCTTGAAATCAATTTCGATTGGGAATGTTTCAAGGCTTTCGTTGAGGACCGATTTTACCCCTTGGAGCTCAAGCAGCAAAGACTCAAAAAATTCATCGACTTCAAGCAAGGTGAATTGATGACCCAAGACTTCACCACTCAACTCAACAAGCTTACTCACTTTGCCCCAGGACTCATCAAGGATGATGAAGATCGAGCTTTTTACTATCGTAATAAGCTTAGTGCTTTGCTCTATAGCAAAGTAAGGAGAAGCTCTACATCCTTCGGAGAATAATATAATGATGCCCTTCGGGGCGAGGACTCCATGAAGGCCATTAGAGATGGAGCGAAGATGAAGACACCATCTTCGTTTCCTCTTTCAATCCAAGGTCAAACTTTCATGACAAAAGACCTTTCACTCCCTCTTCTTCAAATGCCTATGCTAACCAAAGGCGTTTCAATGCTCCCCCTCAAGCTCAAGCGCAAAGTCGATTTTGTGACGGTTGTTGGAAACCCGTTCACCCCGGAGTTGGATGCTATGATAGGCCCCTCTTTTGCTTTTTCTGTAAGGAGCCGGGTCATCGCTTTCGTGAATGCCCCGATCGTCAGACTCCTGCACCCGGTGCCAAAGCTAAAGGATCCATCTACGTACTCAGCCAAGCCGAAGCTAATGCTCACCCGAAAATCGTGACTGGTAGGTTTACTTCCTTAGATCAACCTCGTTCTCCTTTCCCGCCTTCTTCTTTTCCATCATATCGTAGTCTTTTAATGATGTCTCCTAGCGTTCATTTCATCATATCCGTATTCGCTACTCTCTTGTGAGGAGTTAGTAGGTATGTTTTGAAGATGTTTCAAATACGCTACCTACCCACCCTATTGAGCTAGTTTCTTGTTTAGTTGATTATAAGGAATTGAGGATAAACTTAGGGTGAAACTCTCTTGGTGGTTTTAGACTTTGAATCTTGATGTCGCAATATCATTTTGAGGATCGAACTAAGCGTAAGGATAGTTTGTTATTGTTAAGAATTATAGTGATTTCTGTAAAGGCTATCTGGGAATTTATTGTCCTTACATGTTGGACTTTAACAAGAATAATTGCCTTGTGTAATTTAGATTGAATAACCAAACTTGAGGAATATTGTCATAAACGAAAACCGATGTATTTTGAATTTGAATGAGCTATATAGTTTGATTAACGGTAGCATTGCCTAGTGATTTGGCAAAATATAAGTGAATTGAGATTTGTGACTAATCTCTCTTGAGGCTGTGATTTAACTTTTGAAGATGAGAAGGTTCATTGTTAATGATTTAGGATAATAAGTTTTGGAATGAATTGGATCAAAGGATTTCATGGTAAGTCTCTTTTACCTTGTGGTTGTTAGCAATCATGTTTCCCTAGATATGAATATGTTGTTAGTGGTTTCTAATAAGAGTTTTGATGGAACTAAGAAGATTAAAGTACGTAATGAATTTTTCATGTGGATTGATAGTTGTGGAGTCTACGGTGCCGATGACCTTAGTAGATACTAATTGGATTTGAATAATTAGGTTAGCGGCTTGAAGCCTCGTGATTATGGAATATTTTTGTAGGAATCTAATGATTGAAAGTGTTGAGTTGCAAATTGGGTAAATTGTATTCTCTTGAGGATTTGGTCTACTCGTGAAGTTAGTGATGTCGAGTTACAAGCGACCTTTGAATTATCATGGGTGAGAGATAAGTTGGAGTTCATCCCTCTCTTTTCTCTCGAATTAACCATGGCTCAATCTGCTATTCTTCAATCTTCCCACTTTTGGTGCATTTTGCTCAATGAAAGTACCTCTTAGCATCGTGATTTGCGGACTTAAGGTTCGAGTCGCGCTATGTACGTATAATGTCTTGTTATTTTGAATTTTATCCTTGAGAAAACTTCCAGATTTTCATATTGTATTTCCAAAAGGTTTCACCAAAGTTTTAAAGACGATTTTGGTACCTCCTTTTTTTTTGAGAAAATAGATGTCTTTCGCTTTTATTTTTGGATTTTTGCGTTTGGTTGGATGTTTGGACTTGTTATTGGAGACGTCTGGTGACTAGTCCTGCACTTACTAACGTTTGTTTTGAATTGATTGATTTTGATAACTAGAGTTCTCGTTCGCGACGGGCTCTCTTGTGATTCGTAAATAAAGTTTCGCACTTATGAAAAATTTCCTTAAACCGTTTTCGAAAAGAACATCGTTTCATAAATGTTTTCCCTTATAAAAGTTTTCGTATTAATTTGAAAACCGATTCTTATCCTTGATACTTTTGTTTCTACTCTCAAGTTTCGAGGACGGAACTTTTTAAAAGGTGGGGTGATTGTAACACCCGCAAATGTACCCTATTTTTATTGTAAAAATATTATACGGATACTTTTCAGCGAATTTTAATTTTAGTCTAGAATTTAATTTCCCGTCTCTATTTTAGGAAATCCGAGTTCGTTTTCGGACTTTACGCAAGATTTCGAGGAAGGTTCGTCTTAAGACGTTTTTGGGCTTTTTCTGCACTGAAACAAGACCCAATGGGGCTGATTACGTGCCAAGAAAGACTCCCGAACAGCCACCACTCGAGCATGACTCAAGTGACTCTAAAACTAACCTAAATGACACCTAAACCCGGGCTAGGGATAGAACGGTCCCGGAAACCGCTTTGCACAACCAAGTGCAACCAAGACTCAACGAAACAACAACAAATTAAACTCGACACAAGTAGTTGTTCTTCTCATTTGAGGGGCTGTTTTGGAGGCTTTATTTTCTGGGTTTAATACAATGGGAGGTAGATGGATATGACTTAGACTAGATCACACAGCATGTCTAAGTCTAGGAGTAGTTTCGCCTAAGAACACGAAGCATGGACTCAACTCCGCTCCAATGGCTTGAGCCTTGGAGGTTCTCTCGCACTAAGCAAAGATGATAAATGCCCAAGCACAAAGCAAAGGACACAAGGGTTTCAAAACCTCAGTTTTTTTCATTTCATAATCTGATTTCTTACAATGGAAATGAAGCCTTATATAGGCAAGATAAGAACCATCTAATGGTTGAGAAATAACTAGTACAATGCATCAATAAAATAAAAACTGAAAAGTAAAACTTGGAAAGCAAGGAGAGATTTCATTGGTTGCTTTTCCCTTTGTCTTCAAGTGTAGATAGTTGGTGAGTGTCCTTTGGCAGCTCAAAAGCTCTGAAATGAGGCTTAGAAATCATCCCTTGTCGTGCCATAGAGCAGGTGCACTGTCAAACAAAGGGAAAGAAACAACAAGCCAAAATAGGACCACTAGATGTCGCTTTCAGATTTCAGAAATTGTCCCTTGCATTTTCTTCAAGGCAAAGATCTCTTTAAACTGAACCAAGCCTTCTCACTTCTCATCCCTTGACATAAGGACATTATTAAGATCATTATCCATCTTAGGACATGCTAATCTTGGCAGCTGAAAGGAACAAATACCCCTCACTAGTGTTTGCATCAAACTTATCATGACAGTTGCATCTCTGGAATCAGACCTCATTTGCAGGATTCATATCTCTTGACTCAGAATGAATTACATTGACCATGATAGCTCATTTTAAAACTAGAGATGTTAGCTTTCATGTCAAAAAGGAAGCAACCCAAAATGATAAATGGAACTCTAGATATAGAGGTTTGAGTACTAGCGGGTCACTTGACAACTGTGCAGCAGTACAACTGTGCAGCAGTATTCCAGACTCCAGAGGCATCTTGCAGATGCTCTCATTTTCTGCACATATAGAACTAGGAGACCCATGAGTAGCCAAATTGAAGCTATACGAGTTAGCTTACTTCTCCATTTTGAATCAGGCAAAAACAGTTCCTGGAACTTTAGTTATAAGCCTTTGAGTACGTGCAGGTCAGAAGTGAATGCACAGCAGTTTTCCTGTGCAGCAGCAGGAACTTCAAAAACTCATATCTCTTAGCTCACATCGATTAAAAATGCCCATGATGAATAAAATGGTAGATATGAATGTTAGCTTTCATATCCAAAAAGAATCAACCAAAACCATCCATCCAATATTGAGTTATTCACGTTTTAGTGCTGACAGGTCATTTTCAGAAAAACAGAACATCCTTCTGTGTGACAGTCTTTGAAGCCCTCGCGTGAACAATCTACTTAATGAATGTTATTGATTCCAACTCCATATCAAAGAGGACTCTTTCAAGAACCCAAACATATAAAGAACTCAAATTTTCACCATGTAAAACTCATGATATGAGCTATTGAAGTTGACCCAATTCTGCAGAGATTTTCAAAACCATTTGAATTTATTTCGCTGCATTTTCTCATGTTTTCCACTTACTCCCTCATACTCCCCCTTAACCCTAACTCTCCCTCATTCAACATCTCCTTCTTCTTCACTAAGTAAACCCCAAAACCTAGCCTCCATATTTGATCAATCTTAGAATCGTCGCTACTCATTCATTTCACGCTCAAATTCACCTAGATTTGTCTTATTGTTTTCCTCTCATCGTTCTCTATCCGTATTGGTAATAAAATTACCGTTTTCTCGCTTTTAAATTTATCCGTCTTTCTCAAGGTGAATTATATTCATCTTTTATTATCTAATTGTAGGTGGTGACCTCCGAGACCCCGACAAAGACTACTTCTTGATAGAAGAGGACATCGACGCGGATTGAAGACGCGAAAAGATAACGATGAAGGGTTACTCGATATCATTTACGTGTTTTTATGTGTTTCTATGTTAGAAATCGTATTTAGAATATGATTAGTAATCTTAGGAATTGTGTTGTTGATGATGGTTGTTGTTAGTTGATAATTTATATGAGAATTGATGATTGGTGATGATAGATGATGTTGTGTTATGCCTTAGTGAAATTGTGAAATTCGTGTATTCGTGCCTGAGACCAGGACGCTGGCAGCGTTTCTTGCTGCCCGTTTTTCCAAAGTTGAACCTTTGAATTCTAGTTTCCGCCTTGACTTTCCTTGACCCTTTGGACTTAGTTTTCTTGCATTAATGATTCGTTTGTAGCCCACTCCAATTGTCGGGTTTGAGTTTCGACTCTCGGGTTTGACCTTGACTTTTGTTGGCTCTCGGGTTTGACTTTGACTTTTTTGACTTCCGGGTTGACTCTATAAGTTGACTTTGAATATGAATTTTTCGAATGTATGATGATCCTTTCGCTTGTATCGCATGTTTTGTGACGGCTTTTGATATGTCCCACTTTGAGTCGGTTTTACAAATGTTACGGTTTGAGCACTAATTCTCTATGTGCTTTGTACTCTCATTTCCTTGGCTACCTCCACGTTCGTAAGGCTGGAATGTCAGAACGGGGAGTGTATCCTTACTGCTTGATTGCATGTGTTAGTGGGCATATGACGACGTTGTTGGGAGGTGAACGCTTTGCGTTGATCGACCCGGCCGTCAAATATTGTATACTTGCGAGGTGGTGTCATTGCATGTAGCGTACCGCTTGTTATGGTGCTTGTGCTCTTTTCCGCCTCTTTCGTGAAGGTTGACCGAATTTGGGGTACTCGACGTCTATGATTGACTGAGTCTTGGATGCGAAATGTTTATCGCATGTCGAACCGGAAAATGTGATTTCGGGAGTCTGGCCAGATTTGACCGACCGTAATTATTAATCGCCATTCTACTCGGAGGACAGTCGTCTACAATTCGAAATGATTGAATCGTGTATGCTTTCAGGGAAATGTTTATCCCGTGGATTCGATTTTTAAAATCATACTTGCCATGTACACGTGCTATGTCGTGTCCTTACCGTGAGAGTTGTTGTCAACATATTGTCACGCTTTAACCGCTAACGGTGAGATGCAAGCCCTAGTGAGTGTATATGGTTGCCTAAGAGTGTCTTCCCCGAGTCTTTGTATAATATGATGGTTACGGATTTGTACTTCATATGCTCTTATCTTTATATATTGAATTGCCTATTTATCCTTCTCGTATTTCACATGTATATCTATATATGCATGCTTCTACTTTGTATTTCCGTTTA
Source organism: Heliosperma pusillum (assembly GCA_022085475.1). Classification (NCBI taxonomy): domain Eukaryota; kingdom Viridiplantae; phylum Streptophyta; class Magnoliopsida; order Caryophyllales; family Caryophyllaceae; genus Heliosperma; species Heliosperma pusillum. The sequence goes on from JAIUZE010048289.1 coordinate 16,545, forward strand.
TGTACGTTTAATGTGATATGGCTGGGAGAACCCGGAGTTACTCCCCACTGACTGTGGCGTTCATGTTTTTCATGGATGAACATGTTGCTTGATTGGATGGCTTTTTGCTTGTGGTATTTTGGGTTCGGGTGTGAGCTAGCGGGCGTTGGCCTGGATGAAACACCTCTAGACGATTTTTAGCTAGTTGCTAATAACTTTGTTGTTGGATAACATTTTGAGAGACTTCGTCTCTTTGTAGTATATTCTATTTCGGTTTGTAATTATTGACATTCCTCGTACCTTTCTATTTGCATGTAAAAAGTTTTAAAAACATCGTATTTTCCGCTATATAAATCACATGCTTGTTATGTTTTATTTCCGCATTCGCGAGGGTTGTCACAATTAATTAATTAATATGATTAGGGGATTGTCCTTTAGGTGTAACCTCAAGGGATCAACTGATCACCACCTTCATACGACAATAACGTCAAACTCAAGTGAGTCAATCGTTACCGGTTAATATTGACCAGTTGACTATAAAATTTGTCATCCCTTTGCATTCTTATTATTGAGATTTAATTATCCGATCGTACTATTGTTGAGGACACTTACTTCAAAAATCTCGCACTTGTCTGAGACAAGTGTGCGTCACCAATTCTCTTCTCCTGTTTCTATGTCCCACTCAACGTAAGGTGTCTTGCAGGTCGTACTTGCATTCGATCTTATGAAGAGTGGTTTCCTCCATCTGGAGTGTAACTGTTTGACTGGAATTATCTAATATTGATACCTTTCGAGCGTGGCCACGCATTTTCAGCTTACTACTCATCGAGTGGCCTTGAGATTTTAAATAACCCTGCCAATGGATGACAATTCTTATCGCACTATTCCCTTCAAATAGCCACAGCTAATCGTGACCCAAAAGATGCCCAGTTGACCCCAATTACGAAGGTCGTAGAGTATAAATCAAAGTCACTCTGAAACTGTGCCACCTTAGGCGAACAGTCTTTAGTCAAAGAATTGACTAAAAAAGAAAACTATAGTAGCTCTTGGAACGACCAGGCTACAAGAATTGCCAGAACTCTATAAGCGGTCACTGCCCAACAGAGTGTCCCATACAGTCTGCCTATTTGATCGACTGGTCATCCCTTATGACCCTATGGCACTTGAACTTGCCATTAATCGCATCACACTCTAGTCACTTCGAGATGTCACCTCATATAAGTAACTATGGGTGAATATTATGTTAATCCAGTTCACTTTAATGGGGTCTTATATTGTCTCTACCACCCATTTGGATATAACAAAGTCACTAATAAAATATTTTAAAAGATATAACTGAAACGATAAAAGGGATTATCATATATGAACAATAAAAACACATTTTTATTTCATATCACATAATCTAATACAAAGTTGGCATGCGGTTAATGTGGGAAATAACTGTTTACATCCCCTTAAAAATTAGGATTATAACAAAATTATATAATATGAATTGTAAGTCATAGATATGAAAACGATACAAATATAGAGAAAATGAATTAAACCTTTGATCCTTAGCAAAATCGGCCTAAGAATAGATATCAAAGTAGATATCCTCCTAATTGTCTCACCCAAGATAGATTGAGATATGCCCTTCTCCTTTGCTAGAAAGATGATTAAAAGTTACTGTTAACTTTTTAGGTTTTGTGATTTGTGTGATGGAGGCACAAGAGAGTGTAGAAAATTAGGTTAGAATTTTTCCTTGCATCTCCCTTTGCTCACGGCACTCCTAGGTATTATATGAGGAGATTTAGACTCTTCAAATAACTACCCATTGACCGGAAAAATTCGAGTGTATCTGGACACTTTTTCTGGTCATTTTAGCTTTTAATATAATGTAATATATTATAATCGTCATTATTCAAAGACCGACATTATAATATATCATTAATTACAAATATCCGTATATTTATAATTTTTCAATTAATTATAACGGTTTATGTTTAATTAGCTTACATTATATACAACAATTAAATATAACCTTTTATATTCAATTTACGAATTACAGTTAATTCGTCTTAGCTAACATTATTTAATCATTATTAAATAATTATATCATCATCACATTGACTAACCTTTTAGTCAAAAACACCGACTAACCTTTTAGTCATTTAATAAGGCATCAATATGATTATTTTCTCAAATAATCACATCTCTCAATCACATCCTTTCGGTGTGACTTTTAGGGACCAGTTGATCACCGCCATCTGTATGACAATAACGTCAAACTTATCTAGCAAGCCAACCGTTATCGATAAACGTTAATCAACTGATTACAATACAAAGTATACCATGTGAACCTATAGAGATTTATTTATGTTATTGCACTAACTGTGGAGGACACTTGTAACAACCCGAAAAGTACCCGATTTTTTCTAGTAAAAATATTTACTAACACTTTTCAGTAGAACTTAAGTTTTTAAAATAGGAAATTTTGTTCCGAGACTTATTTTGAAATTTCGCGTTCGTATTTGGAATTTCTGAGAGATTTCATGAAAAGACCGTTTTTAGTCATCTTTGACTTTTCTTGACTTTTAAGTCGTCTTTGACTTTTCCTTGACTTTTTAAAAGTCGTCATTGACTTTTCTTGACTTTTA
>JAIUZE010048293.1:0-26804 GCA_022085475.1 Heliosperma pusillum
GTTTCTTGGCAAGGAAGTCCTGGGGAAAGTTGTAGAGGACCTTCCCAAGACATAGGTGTGGGGATTGGTTAGGTTTGTTTGATTGGCTAAAAGAGGAAGGTTTGGCAAAAACAGCTAAGCTGCTACATGTAAGGCTGTAACTGGACTGGTTTACTTGGGTTGTGTTTTGAGGGGTGTTCTTGACGTTTTCTGAGGAAGGTTTCCTGGACAAAAAGATAGTAGACCCTCCCTAGTACCATGCCCCAGAGTTGGTTTGGAGTCCCTAAGCTTGGAAGTTGCCCTGAGACCCTCCCCAAGGCACTGCTGCTGGCTGAGTTTCCAAAGGTTTTGTTGGCTTGTTTTGTGAGTCTGGTTTGTGGCTTGTTTGGTCTTGGCTCGTGTCATGGCTACCACTGGCTCGTGTCTTTGTGTGGTGGCTTGGGCCTGGGCTATACAAAGCATTAAGATAGCTTTTGACATAGGGTAGGTTTGGCATTGAATCCTGGTTAGGCTGATCATAGGTTGATTGGTCTTGTCTTTGAGCATGGCATTGAACTCCTGTTGCAACCCCTCCTTCTTGAAAAAGATTTTCCCTCAAATCCTCTTCATCCTCAGAGTCTTCTTGATAATGACTTAGGTCTCCCACATTGAATGTCCCATGTACCCCATAATCCCCTGGTAAATCTATCTTGTCAGCATTAGGTCCTACCCTTTCAAGCACTTCAAAAGGACCATCAGCTCTTGGCATGAGTTTGTTTTTCCTCTTCTCTGGGAATCTTTCTTTCCTTAAGTGCAGCCACACCATGTCTCCTGCCTTGAACTCTCTAGCTTTCTTTGGACCTTTGGCTCTTGACTTATACATTTCATTTGTTCTCTCAATCTGTTTCTTGACTTGACTGTGAATCTGCATCATCTATTGTACTCTTTCTTTGGCATCATAGTTGACTTCTTTCCTTATCACTGGTGCTAGGTCTGTAGGCATTAGAGGATTAGCACCATAAACAACTTCAAAAGGGGTCTTACCTGTGCTGTGTGAGGGAGCTCTATTGAATGCAAACTCAGCTTGTGACAGTTTGATATCCCAAGCCTTTAATGACTTAGCAATGATACATCTCAAGATTCTTCCTAGAGTTTTGTTAGTAACCTCTGTCTGCCCATCTGTTTGGGGATGGTATGCTGTGCTGAAGAGTAACCTGGAACCTAGGAGCCTCCAGAGTGACCTCCAAAAGTGGCTCATAAACTTAGTATCCCTATCAGACACAATGCTTCTTGGTACCCCATGCAACTTTACTATTTCCTTGAAGGAGAGTTCTGCTACCCCCATGGCATCTTCTGTCTTCTTACAAGCAACAAAATGGGCCATTTTGCTGAACCTATCCACTACCACCATTACTGAGTCGTTGCCCCTTTGTGTCCTAGGCAATGCCACTATGAAATCCATACTGATGTCCTCCCAAGGTTTGTTTGGTACAGGTAGTGGGGTGTAGGGACCTGCATGGAACTGTGACTTGGCTAGTTGACAGGGTTTGCACCTTTTAATCGTGTCCTGCACATCACCTAGCATCTTGGGCCAATAGAACTGCTCATGCAATATCTCATAGGTCTTTTGTACCCCAAAGTGCCCTGCAAGTCCATTGCAATGGACCTCCTTGACTAGTAATCCTCTGTAAGGACCTCTAGGGATGCATAGTTTGTTTCCTTGGAAGAGGAATCCATTCTGTGTCAAGTACTTGCTCCCCTTCTTGAGTTTTCCCTCTGCATACACTTCCCATTCCTCCTTGAAGTCTGGATCTTCCATGTATAGTTCCTTCATGAATTCAAAGCCTAGGACCCTTTGCTCCATGAATGACAACATCACAGATCTCCTAGAAAGAGCATCAGCTACTACATTGTTCTTGCCTTCTATGTATTTGCTTGAAAAGGAGAAAGATTGCAGGAATTCTACCCACTTAGCATGCCTGGGGTTGAGTTTGTGTTGACCATTGATGAACTTTAAAGCCTCATGGTCTGAATGTAGCACAAAAGGCTTACGTTTTAGGTAATGCCCCCAATGATTCAGAGCTCTCACTATGGCATAAAACTCTTTGTCATAGGTAGAGTAATTCAACCTTGCTCCACTTAGCTTCTCACTGAAATAGGCTATGTGCCTCTTCTCTTGAACCAGTACTGCCCCAACTCCTAACCCACTTGCATCACATTCTACTTCAAATAGTTTGTTAAAGTCAGGTAAGCCTAGTATAGGGGATCTACACAACAGATCCTTAATGGCTTTGAAGGACTTCTCTGCCTTTTCTCCCCAAGTAAACTCTCCTTTCTTCATGCATTCTGTGATAGGAGCCATGATAGAACTGAACCCCTGAATGAACCTTCTATAGAAGGATGCCAACCCATGGAAACTCCTGACCTCTGTCACTGTCTTAGGTGTGGGCCAATCCCTGATTGCCTTAACCTTCTCAGGATCAACAGCTACCCCATCCTTTGATATGATGAACCCAAGGAAATGAACCTCAGGCTGCATGAAAGTGCACTTCTCTAGCTTACCATATAGCTTATTCTTCCTGAGAACCTCACAAAGCAAGTTCAGATGTTGTAGGTGTTCCTTCTTGCTTGAACTGTAGACTAGAATGTCATCAAAGTATACCACAATGAAATTTCCCAAGTAAGGCCTTAAGACTTCTGTCATGAGCCTCATGAAGGTGCTAGGGGCATTGGAGAGCCCAAATGGCATCACTAACCATTCATACAGCCCATGCTTGGTCTTGAAAGCAGTCTTCCACTCATCTCCAGCTCTTATCCTTACTTGATGATACCCTTGCCTTAGATCAATCTTAGTGAACACTTGAGCCCCACTGAGTTCATCCAGAATGTCATTGAGTCTAGGTATAGGGAACCTATACTTAATGGTGATATTGTTAATTGCTCTGCTATCTATACACATCCTCCAAGTTCCATCCTTCTTAGGCACTAGCAGTGCTGGTACAGCACAAGGACTAAGAGACTCCCTGACATACCCTTTGCTAAGCAATTCTCCCACCTGAGATTGCAGCTCTTGTGTTGCCCTGGGGTCACTTCTATAGGCTGGCTTGTTTGGAAGGACAGCCCCAGGTACTAGATCAATGTGGTGCTCAATTCCCCTTAGTGGGGGTAATCCACTAGGTAGTTCAGCAGGGAAAACATCCTCATAGGTTTTCAGCAAGGCTTGCACTTCCTTAGGCACTTGGTTAGACCCTTCCCCTACCTCCTTGGTGAGGAGGACATAGACTGGCCTAAGATCATTTAACTCTTGCTCCATCTCTGCTTCACTTAACAGCAGAACTTCCTTAGCAGCTTCAGTTAAGAGTGGAGGGTTCCCTTTCAGGATAGGGGGTAAAGGAGCTAAGATGATTTTCTTCTTCCCAAACCTAAAAGAGTAAGTATTGTCCCTTCCCTGATGGACAGCATCCCTATCAAACTCCCAGGGCCTCCCTAATAGAAGGTGACAAGCATCCATAGGCAATACATCACACAAGGCCTCATCAGCATATCCTTTCCCAATAGAAAATGGAACAACACATTGTTGATCTACTCTAACTTCAGCCCCCTTGTTCAGCCACCTAAGCTTATAAGGTTGTGGGTGGTCTTTGGTGGGCAATGTTAGTTTATCCACCATTGTCTTAGAGGCTACATTGGTGCAACTCCCTCCATCCACAATCAGATTACACACCCTCCCTTTTATGGTGCACCTAGTTCTAAAGATCTGGTGTCTTTGATCTTCTTCTAAGGGTTGGGGTTGTGTGTGCATCACCCTCCAAGTCACCAGACTTAACCCAGCATCAGGTTCTATCAACTCCTCACTAGCCTCTATCTCAGGCTCTTCCATCTCCTCATCACAGACCAACACCTCATCATCTCCCCAATGGATTACTTCTAGGGTACTCAGAGCCCTTTTAGATGGGCATTCTCTAGCAAAATGCCCATACCCTTGACATTGAAAGCACTTTTTGAGAGGGGTAGTCTTCCTTTGGCCTGCCTCAACAGCCTTGCCTTTATCAAGGTTGAAAGGAGTCTTAACAGGAACCACAGGTTCTCCTATCTTAACTCCTACAAAAGGCTTGAAGGTGGGGGTTCTGGAAGGTGTCTTAGAAGCACTGGCCTTTCCTTTTCCCAATTTTTCTACCCTTAAAGACAAGTTGACAGCTTCCTCAAAGGAGTATATGTTTTGTAGCCTGACTTTGCTAGCTATCCTTTCATCCAACCCTTCTAAGAACCTTGCTATCTTTTGTTCAGATTTCTCAACAACCTCACATTGCAAAGTGAGTTGTTCAAAGTCTCTTAGGTAGGACTCTAAAGGTCTTTGGTCTTGCTTTAGGTGAGTAAGCTTAATGAACATGTCTTGAGTGTAGTCCCTAGAGACAAACTTAGCTCTCATTTTCTTTTTCAGTTTGAGCCATGACTTTACAGGTTCTTTCCCTTCCCTAACCCTCAAGGTTTTCATGTTTTCATACCACAGTGAGGCATAGCCTTTTAGTTTCATGATAGCAACCTTAAAAGCCTTTCTATCAGTGTATCCTTTAAACTCAAAGACTCTTTCTACAGACCTTAGCCAATCTAAGAAATCATCAGGGTTCAAGCTACCTAGAAAGTCAGGAATCTCTACCTTGATATCTTTGTCTTGGTGTCTGAGAAGATGTGATCTGAGCCATCTGAATCTGACATTTCAAACTGATCTACAGGTTGTCTCCTCCTTACTCCACCTTGTGGGAAAGGTGCTCCTCTTCCTCGACCTCTGCCTCCCCTTGTATCATTGTTCTGTTGGCCCTCAAGGAGTTCATTGACAGATCTAGAGACCTCCATTACAGTTCTGACAAGATCTTGAACTGTGTTTTCAAGACCTGTGATTCTCTCTTCACTCATGGTTGTATTTTGTGTTTTTAATGTAGTTAGGTAGATGAACTCACAAACCAAAGCTCTGATAACCAATTTGCACTGAAACTATTCAGAAAAGACACTAAACAATGACAATTTGAGCTAAGATTAAGACACTTGCAAATACTCTGTTTTCTGTTTGAATGGATTGTTAAAGAACAAGGATAGGACCTTAACCAAAGCACAAAGCCAATGGTTGAGGGTTGAACCTTGATCCCAGCACACAGCTAAGGACCCAAGCTCACTTCCAAGCACAAAGCAAAGGAAGTTGTCTCAAGCACACAGCCAAGAGATTTCAACAGAAACAAGGTTTCAGTTTTATGTTTTACTTCAAATCTGGTTTGCATTTCATTAGGTAAAGGCCTTATATAGGCAACAAGAATACAACTCAGACGTTTAGGAGATATCTAGGGCCACAAAGGCTTACAACATGAAACAAAATAACAGCTACAAACTTGCAGAATTCTGACATAAAGTAGATAAAGTAGAAAGTAGTTTCTAAAGAGACAATCTTCCTTAATTGTTTGATCAGGTGTGTCTTGGGTGAAGAGTGGACTTTCAGGCTTGGGTTTGTGAACCAAACTGAAGTAGGAAGGCTCCCAAAGATGTGCTGAAAGTACCTCACGCATTGCTTGTTCAAAAGGGGAAGGTTTGACAGTGACATGTTAACTACTACACAAAGGCTGAAATCTGGACAGTTTGAAGTTGTCCCTAAGCTAACTCTTTGTGTGTTTGTTTCTTGGCAAGGAAGTCCTGGGGAAAGTTGTAGAGGACCTTCCCAAGACATAGGTTTGGGGATTGGTTAGGTTTGTTTGTTTGGCTAAAAGAGGAAGGTTTGGCAAAACAGCTAAGCTGCTACATGTAAGGCTGTAACTGGACTGGTTTACTTGGGTTGTGTTTTGAGGGGTGTTCTTGACGTTTTCTGAGGAAGGTTTCCTGGACAAAAAGATAGTAGACCCTCCCTAGTACCATGCCCCATAGTTGGTTTGGAGTCCCTAAGCTTGGAAGTTGCCCTGAGACCCTCCCCAAGGCACTGCTGCTGGCTGAGTTTCCAAAGGTTTTGTTGGCTTGTTTTGTGAGTCTGTTTTGTGGCTTGTTTGGTCTTGGCTCGTGTCATGGCTACCACTGGCTCGTGTCTTTGTGTGGTGGCTTGGGCCTGGGCTGTACAAAGCATTAAGGTAGCTTTTGACATAGGGTAGGTTTGGCATTGAATCCTGGCTAGGCTGATCAGAGGTTGATTGGTCTTGTCTTTGAACATGGCATTGAACTCCTGTTGCAATAATCATAACCACCTATCATGTTACTACTTAAAAACCGTAAATCATAAACAACAACTAAAGTATGTAACATTAATTCGTCGAGTAACTCGGAATCGTTACCTTAGCTAGCACAAAATCAAGTAGCACCAAAATATGAGAACTAAGAAATAAGAAACCCGTCTTCTAGTCTTCTCCTAAAATATACGAGTCACCAAACTCGTGTTCAAAATCTTCCCCTATAAGAAATGACAAGAATAACTTTATTAGAACTAAAACTTGATTTTCCATAATTAAAGTGTTGAAAACGATTTTGTCGGAATTGAAAATAAACCGTACTTGAAGATGGATAGCGAAGAGGAGATTCTAGAAATATAAGTTAGGACGGATTTGAATAAGAAATGAAGGTTTTATGATGATTTTGCTCAAGAACGACGAAGAACGACGAAGAACGAAGAACGATGAAGAACGATTAAAGAAAGTGTTAATTAGATCTTAATTTGATTTATTGTAAATGAAAAGTTGTTAGTGAGTAAGTGTGGTGAGTGAGCCGTGTACATATAGAGGAAATATGGAGTCGGGTTTTGAAATTGTTGTTACGGAATTGACTCGGGTTTAATAAATATATTACGGTAATTGATTAAATATAATTAGATATTAAGTTAATTAAACCAAATATCTAGATATTATGTTATTGTAATGAAAAGAAAGAAAATATCAAGGCCTAAGAGAGGAAGGAGAGCCGTGTGGTTCATGAAGAATCGGGTCTGTTTTTCAAGCGATTTGCGTAATTTACGTTGACGGATCGATAAAGTAACAAATATCTTAGATATTTGTATTAGTTTAATCGAAAGAATGAAAATATCTAAAGTGAGTGGAAAAAGATGACATGGGGCGTGTGACTCATGCCAAAGTCGAGTTTCGGGTTTGTTTCGGGATTTAAGTTGACTCGGGAATAGTTAAATGACGTTCGGGATTAAACCGTAAAAGTTATTCTTTAATCCCGAATAAATTCAAAATAATTATATTAAATTATCATAAATTCAAATAAATCTTAATAAAAATAAATTAAATTTATTATTTTTCAAATATAATTTCTGTCTTTAAAATTACGAGGTGAGTCGGGAAAAGTCAACGAAAGTCAAAGTCGACTTAAAAGTCAAGAAAAGTCAATGATGACTTAAAAGTCAAGAAAAGTTAATGACGACTTAAAAGTCAAGAAAAGTCAATGACGACTTAAAAAGTCAAGAAAAGTCAAAGACGACTTAAAAGTCAAGAAAAGTCAAATATGACTTTAAAACGGGATTCTCATGAAATCTCGCAGAAATTCCAAATACGAACTCGGAATTTCCAAATACGACTCAAAACAATAAATTCTATTTTAAAACTTAACTTTGCTGAAAAGTATCCGTAAAATATTTTTACTAGAAAAAGAGGGTACTTTTCGGGTTGTTACATTTGTTTCTTGATGGTGTAGTAGCCAATGCTTGCAACCCTTGTCCTGGTATTGTTTGTTATGTTTGCTTGAGGACAAGCAAGGGTTTAGCTTGGGGGAGTTTGATAAGTGAATATTTGCATGATTTTAACCCCCAATTTAGCTCGGTTTTGTATGTCATTTGTGCTTTGTTAAGCCATTTTATGAGCTAATATCGTCTTCTAGGCGAATTCCTATGTTCTAACCTGTTTTTTAGGGAAAGTGACGTTTCTACGCCCTTTTTCTATATTCCCGAGCATTTGCCTAGATCCCAACGATTTGAAGAAGCAAGCTTGACCAAGTCAAAGGCATTTCAAGAAGGTTCACTGATTCAAAAGAAAGAAGAAGCAAAGACGATTTCGCATTTATCAGAAGATCGATCAGTTAGGCGAAGAAATCATCATTTTACATCAAACCCTATCAACAAACCCGACTCAAAAGGTCAAGGGGGATAATGAAAGTCAAGTCATATGCAAGGGGACATGAAACGAAAGTCAATGGACCAAGATCACTACATACCCGATCGGGTAAGTAGTGTACCCGATCGGGTATCCTTGCTGTTCCGAGCTTTTGCTTCGACTTCCTTTATTTTGTCCTATATGTTTAATGTATAACCCCTTCCCTACGAAACCTACTGCTATATAAGAATGCCTCAGCCACCACATATCAACACACTTCTCTACACACAATTAGAAAAACCTAGATTAGGAGGAGAGAAACCTAGCCTTTCTTCTCTCGTCTAGATCATTTTCTTCTTCCATTTTGTCCTTAGTTTCTTAGTTTATTTCTGATTTCTCTACATCAAATCCTTAGCCTAGATCAATAAAAATTCCATCTTTGTAATCTACTTTATGTGGTTCAAGTATTGTAATTCGTGGATCGACTATTCTATGCAAGGAATTTCTATTATGGTTTATATTCCATCATTGTCGTTGTTGATCGTCATCTAGGTATTCCTATTTTATCTTTTGTTTAAAGTCTTTATGTTTCTTATTTGATTGCTATTTTCTTTACATGTTATTTTAGATTTAATTTCAATATCGTTGTGATAAGTGAATATTTGTATGATTTTAACCCCCATTTTAGCTCGGTTTTGTATATCATTTGTGCTTTGTTAAGCCATTTTATGAGCTAATACCGTCTTCTAGGCGAATTCCTATCTTCTAACCTGTTTTGTAGGGAAAGTGACGTTTCTACGCCCTTTTTCTATATTCCCGAGCATTTGCCTAGAACCCGACGATTTGAAGAAGCAAGCTTGACCATGTCAAAGGCATTTCAAGAAAGTTCACCAATTCAAAAGAAAGAAGAAGTAAAGACGATGTCGCAGTTGTCGGAAGATCAATCGGTTAGGCGAAGAATTCATCGCTTTATATCAAACCCTATCAACAAACCCGACCCACGAGGTCAAGGGGGATGTTGGGAGTCAAGTCATATGCAAGGGGAGATGAAACGAGAGTCAAAGGACCCAGAAGGCAACTTACCCGATCGGGTAAGTGTGTACCGGATCGGGGATCCTTGCTGGTTCGAGCAAATGGCTTCAACTTCCTCCTTTTGTCCTATATGTTCAATGCTCGACCCCTTCCCCATGAAACCCTAATGCTATATATAGGATGCTCCAGCCACTCTTCTCACATAACCTAATCACACAATCCTCTTCACACATCTCTTCTACATCCTCTTTAGGATAATCTTTTCTCTTCTCTTTAGTTTAGAAATTCTAGTTTAGATCATTTTCTTCTTTTGTCTTTAGTTCTTAGTTTATTTCTGTCCTTTCTACATCAAAACTTTAGCTTAGATCAATAATAATTTCAATCTTTGTAATCTATTTTGTTGGGTACAAGTGTTCTAATTCAAGGAACAATTATTCTATGCAAGGGATTTCTATTATTGTCATCGCTTTCGTTGTTGATCGTCACCTAGGTATTTCTATTTTATCTCTTGTTTTAAGTCCTTATTGTTTTCTATTTTGATTGTTATTTTCCATACATATTATCTTAGATTCATTTTAGTACCGTTATAATCGTCGTTTCATTTCCTAGATTGTCAATTTAGCGTCGTCATAATCGCCACATAGAGAGTCTTAAACTATTGTCAAAATCAACTAAATATGTCTATCCTAGTTTTCATTATCACCATCATCTTAGATATAAACATTATCATGAGTGAGTAGTCACCTTTCTAGGGTGTAGGGTAGCCATGTTAGATTGATTAAAAAATGATAATTGGATAAAAGAAATTGTGCTTTTAAAACATTGTGTCTATGCATGTTTGGACTATAACGATAGTTGACGATTCCTAATCAAAATCATTGACTAGAATGGAATTCTTTTCCAAGGTAGAGATACGAGAATTGAATAGACAAAGCATGACATGGTGGATTAAGACCTAGTAAATTGCCTAAAAGCCTGCTAGACCATCTGATCTATGATTATAATGAACACATCATTCTTACGAACTCACAATGAATTATTTGCATGTCCTAAATTCAATTTCATCAATATGTCAATCTACATGTGTGAACATACTTCCCTAGATGCTTTTCATTATTGTTAATTCATCATTTGCTTTATTGATTTCATCTTCAATTGCTTTTATTTTGTTTTCATTCATACATTTTGTTAGTTTAGACATCATAATCCCATAACCCAGAAACTCGTTAGATAGAACTCAATTGCGAGACACTTCACATTCTATAGGAAACACCATCTCCCTGAGGATCGACCCCTACTTCCCTAATTACATTAAATTGTTATTAGCCTAGTCTGGGTAAATTATCTTTGTATCGGGCTTGCGACAGGCACGGTCAAATTTTGGCGCCATTGCCGGGGAGCACGGTTTAGTTATCCTTTTTCTTGTGATTTTTATCGCAATTAGTTTTATCTATTCTTTAGGAACCCAAATTCCTTTAGACCTCTCTTGATTTTTCATCTTAGCTTTTCAATCTTATGCCCAGATCTTCTAGACTAGGGACCCCTATCTCTTTAGACCCCGAACTAGAAAGGACTCTGCGTTGGAAACTAAAGCTATTCAACGAAATATCAAAAGCTTCTGATACTTCAAGTTTAGATCGTATTCGTGAGAAATACGCGGATATTCTATCTAATCTCGAAGGAGAAGAATATCCATTCTTATCTCCATTCTCAAAAACCAATCAACTTTCGACCAACACTCCATCTTCATCCTCACAAAAAGGAAATGGTTTGACTTTCAGACCATTCCAAGCCAACTGCAGATACACTTCCAAGGGGTATCGCTACACCTCAAATCACTGCCCAAAACTTCGAAATCAAACCTGCCTTCATCAATTTAATAGAAAGAAGTCAATTTGGTGGCAATGCCACAGAAGATCCCAACCTTCATATTCAAAACTTCTGTGACTATTGCTCCACAATTAGACAAACTGGAGTATCCCAAGAGCAGATTAGGGAAATGCTCTTTCCCTTCTCTTTAACATGAAAGGAAAAACTCTGGATCAATAGCCTTGACCGAGTTGCCTTAGGAATAGCCGACTGGGATGGTCTAGCTCTTGCTTTCTATCAAAAGTACTTCCAACCAGAACGAACCGCACTCTTACGGAGTCAAATCACTGGATTCCGTCAGAGAGGCGATGAAAGCCTTTATGAGGCATGGGAAAGGTACAAAGAGTTACAAAGAGAATGCCCTCATCATGGCCTTGATTCGTGGTTCTTAGCTATCACCTTCTACAACGGTTGTTGTGGCGAATCGCGTCGTATTCTCGACTCCGCTAACAATGGTCGTTTCGATCAAATCGATGTAGAAATAGCTAGTACAACTATCGAGTCAATGGCAATCCACGACTCTCAGTATAGCAACTCGCGTGCTATGCCACTCAAAACCAAGCAGGACGATTCAAGTAAAGTAGCACTCCTAGAAGCCCAATTAGCCCTTCTGCAGCAACAAGTAGGAAGCTCTTCCCAATCCAAGGAACATGTCAACGTCACTAACCACGTAGTGGTATGTGAGACATGTGGGGTTGGAGGACACAGTTTTCAAGAATGTAGAAGTTCGCTAGAGCATGTCAATGCCTATCAACCATATAGGCAAGGCAATGCTTTCTCAAACTTCTATAACGAGAACACAAAGAACCATCCTTTTTTGTCCTACAAAAGCACCAACATTCAAAATCCCCACCATCAGATTCAACAACCATTCATACCACATCAACATAAGCCTTACAATTCATCTAGTTTTCAAAACCAGAGACCTTCATTCCAACCTAACTTCAATCAACCTTACCAAAACCAACCTCAACAACAATCACCCCAAAATCAAAGCCAACCCAATGACTCAAGCTTGAGCAAAATTGAATCCATGCTTCTCCAAGTTGTTCAAAAACAAGATTCAATGTTTGCTCAACTTCAAAAGAGTGATCAAGCTCAAAGTGTTGCCATCAAGATGCTTGAAACTCAAATGGCCCAATTGGCTGCCTCTAATGCCCAAAGAAAACAAGGCCAACTCCCACTTCATGGTGAGCAACCGAGGGACACCGCTAATGCTATCACCCTTAGGAGTGGTACCACTTATAAGGAACCTCAGCAACCCAAAGAACCAATAGTTGAGCCTACACAAGTAGAGAGCCAAAAGGATTCTCAACCATCCACCGCTAAGGAAGCGGAAAACAAACCTGAAAAGAAGGATGAAATTGAAAAGGAACCCATCAAAATCCAAGTTCAATTTCCCAACGTTTGAGGAGAAATCATAAGGAAACCCAGTTCAGCAAATTCATGGAAGTAGTCAAAAACCTCCAAGTAATGGTTCCTTTCACTGAACTAATCACTCAAATCCCTTCTTACACAAAATTCATGAAGGATATCTTAACAAAGAAGGGGACTTTAGGTGATGTTGAAATCATAGCATTCACAGCTGAATGCAGTGCTTTATTGCAAAATAAGTCCCCTCCTAAGTTAAAGGATCCTGGTAGTTTCTCTATACCTTGCACTATAGGCACCTACACAATCGATAAAGCTTTATGCGATCTAGGTGCTAGTGTAAGCGTCATGCCCTATTCCATATGCGAAAAGTTAAATATGGGAAGTCTTAAATGCACCAGTATCACTCTGCAAATGGCAGACCGTTCTCTAAAACAACCTATGGGAGTTTTAGAAGATGTGCCTGTCAAAGTAGGAAGATTTTTTATTCCAGTCGATTTCATCATGCTAGATATGGCTGAAGATTCGGAAATCCCTATCATTTTAGGAAGGCTATTTCTACACACTGCGGGAGCAGTAATCGATGTCAAGAATGGAAAACTGACACTAGAAGTAGGTGATGATAAAGTCACCTATAACTTAAATAGTGCAATGAAAAGCGCTATGCTTGAAGAGCCTTGCTGTTTCCTTGACATTGTCGACTCCATTATTGATGAATCTCTGTATCCATCAATAATCGAGGATCCTTTAGAAGCAATCTTATTGCTAGAGGATATCTCGGAGAATGACAATTTCGAGATCAGTGAGCTGGAAGAGGACCTGACTGGAAAAGAGATACCTTCTGAAGAAGGTCAAAAGTTCATAAGCTTAATCGATACTCCTGCCAAGGCAGAAGTACACAAACCTGAACTAAAACCTCTTCCCGCAAATCTAAAATATGCTTTTTTAGAAGAATCTGAATATTGCCCAGTCATAGTGAGTGCTCTCCTAGATGAAAATGTGTTAACCTCACTATTGACTGTCTTGAAAAAGCATAAAAAGGCAATAGGTTACAAACTGGAAGATCTGACTGCCATAAGCCCTGACTTCTGCATGCATAGAATCAATCTAGAAGAAGGCCAAAAACCTTGTGTTCAAGGACAACGCCGTCTTAATCCCAACATGCAAGAAATAGTTAAAACTGAAGTTATGAAATTGCTAGTTGCTGGCATAATCTATGCAATCTCTGACTCAAAATGGGTTAGCCCTGTTCAAGTTGTTCCCAAGAAAGGAGGAACAACAGTAGTCAAGAACGAGAAGAATGAGCTCATCCCTACAAGTTTTTTTACGGGATGGCGTATGTGTATTGACTACAGAAAGTTGAATCAATCAACTAGAAAAGATCGCTATCCTCTACCCTTCATTGATCAAATGCTAGAGAGGTTAGCTTGTCACAAGTACTTCTGTTATCTAGATGGTTACTCAAGATTTTTCCAAATTCCTATCCACCCTGAGGACCAAGAGAAAACCACCTTCACATGTCCCTATGGTACTTTCGCTTATTGCAGAATGCCATTTGGCTTGTGCGATGCGAGTGATTATGCCGTAGGAGTTGTTTTAGGGCAAAGAAAGGAAAAGTTCCTTCATGCAATTTACTATGCTAGTAAAACCTTAGATACTGCCCAAATCAACTATGCCACCACTGAGAAAGAACTTCTTGCCATTGTCTATGCCTTAGACAAATTCAGTTCATACCTTATAGGATCAAAAGTCATTGTCTATACTGACCATGCTGCCTTGAAATATCTGCTTTCAAAGAAAGAGGCAAAACCTAGACTTATCCGATGGATCTTACTCCTTCAAGAGTTTGATCTAGAGATCCGGAATAAGAAAAGAGCAGAAAATGTAGTCGATGACCATCTCTCAAGGATAAGAGTAACTGAAATAGGAATACCAACGCCAATTAATGATTCATTCGCTGATGATTCATTAATGGCAATTGCAAACTCTTCTCCTTGGTATGCTGATATTGCCAATTTTCTTGTCAGTCGCCAGCTACCTTCTGACCTTTCTTATAACCAAAGAAAGAGATTTTTGCATGATGCAAAATTCTTTGTTTGGGATGACCCCTATCTTTTCAAGCAATGCTCAGATGGTCTTTATAGACGATGTATCCCCCAGTGGGAAGTTAAAGGAGTTTTAGAAGGAGGTCACTCATCTGCTTATGGTGGTCATCATGGTTCGTCCAAGACCGTAGCCAAAGTCTTACAATCCGGGTTTTTCTGGCCCTCGATGTTTAAAGATTCCAAAGACTTTGTTATGGCTTGTGACGCTTGTCAACGAATAGGTCAAATATCAAAGAGACATGAAATGCCTTAAAACGGCATATTGGAAGTCGAAATATTCGATGTCTGGGGTATTGACTATCAAGGACCATTTCCCTCTTCTAACGGAAATCGTTACATCTTAGTCGCGGTTGACTATGTTTCGAAGTGGGTAGAAGCAATTTCCACTCCCACCAATGATGCTAGAGCTGTGGTACAACTATTTATGAAGATCATCTTTCCGCGTTTTGGTGTACCCAGAGCCGTGATAAGTGATCGAGGAACTCATTTTGGAGAAAAGCAGTTAGACACTCTGCTTGCCAAGTATGGTGTGTATCACAGACGAGGTTTAGCCTACCACCCTTAGACCAGCGGTCAAGTAGAAGTCTCAAACAAAGAGCTTAAAACAATTCTTCAGAAAGTAGTCTCAAGATCTAGAACCGATTGGAGTCATAAGCTCGATGACACCTTATGGGCTTATCGTACAGCTTTCAAAACCCCGATTGGAACATCTTCCTATCGATTGGTTTATGGAAAGGCCTGTCACCTTCCTGTCGAGTTAGAGTAAAAAGCTTACTGGGCTATCAAAGAACTCAACTTAGACACTAAGCTTAGCGCTGATAGAAGACTTTTGCAACTCAATGAGCTAGAAGAATTTCGTTTACAAGCTTATGAGAATTCTAGGATATACAAAGAGAAAACGAAGCGTTGGCACGACAAGAGGATAATCAAGAAAGAATTTAATGTTGGTGACCAAGTACTTCTTTTCAACTCCCATTTGAAAATCTTTCTGGGAAAACTTCGATCACGATGGTCTGGACCATTCACTGTCACATATGTGAGAAAATACGGTTATGTGGAAATAATGGCTAGCAATGGTGAAAAATTCAAGGTTAATGGACACAGACTGAAACTCTACTATAGCAATTCTATCATCGGCTGCTTAGATATTGTCTATATAGAGCGTCAATCCCCAACCAGAATGATTTCATAGAAGAATTCGTCGAGCGAGACGTTAAACCAGCGCTTCTCGGGAGGCAACCCGTGTTTCCTTTCTTTTTGCATTTTGTTTTTGCTTTCCCTTTTTCGTTGTTAGACTTACTTTACACATGAAGGAGTTTTTGAAGAATCTATGAAGACCTTCCTTGTCGAATCCAAAAGACTAGCTTTGGGGAGTCCGCGCTCACTAGTAAGCTTCAATTTTTCTTTCATTTTTCCCTTTTTACCCTTCTTCCCATTAAGCATCCCGTTGCATATTTAGTATTTGTGCTCACATTGAGGACAATGTGATGTTTAGCTTGGGCGAGGGATTGCATTTTCCCATTTTGCATTTTAGTTTTTTATATTTTTCAAATTTTGAATAAGAAAAGAGAAAATTTTAAAATTTTGAACATCATTGAATGCTTTTCATGCTTTGCTTGCCTGTTTACTATGCTATCATGTTACATTTCCAAAACTTAGAGCTTTCAAAAGATAATGATACAATATTCATTGAATTGTGCATACATGGGGAAGGCTTGTACACACTAGGCATGGAATGAATCTATAGATGAGTATGCTTGATCTTTTTTTTTGGTACCAATGTAAGAATTTTATAAATCAGTCAAAGTCAATTACAACTTATGCTATGATTCTAAAACATGACTCATCTAAACATGAATAGCCTAATTACATCAACTTCAACTCTCTACACCAACTAATATCCCTATTTGAAATCTTACCAAGTTTAACATTTAACAATCTCAATCTCATATCAATTCTAACTTGATCCACCAATTTCCCTGGGCGAGTAACAAAATGTTCCATCCTGCATACATTCCTAGCTCTCCAGATACCATAATGCAGTGCTGAGATTAGAGCCCAACAAACCTTCCTCTGAAAACCAGTTTTGTTCCTCATACTTAGTAATCTGTCAGCCTTGGAGAAAACCTGAGCATTAACCTGAATCCAATGAGCCATTAGGTTATAGCAATCCTTTGTGAACTTGCAATCTGCAAACAGATGTTGATGATCCTCATTCTGCTCCCCACATAATAAACACAGTCTATCATTATCAATCCCCATTCTATGTAACCTATCTTTGGTAAGCAATCTGCTCTGCCACATTAACCAGCTAATGAAGCAGTGCTTAGGCGCATTCAATCTGTTCCAAGTAATCCTGCACCATCCCTTCATGTCTTCTACATTGTTCTGTAGCGAAGAGTAACCAGTAGCAATAGTATAAGGCTTGTCTGCACTCATCCAATCTTCCCTAATCAGAGCAGGCAGCATCATAGTCTTCACTTCACATATCTTTCTCCATGCCCAAGAGCTGTAATTTGAAGGGGAGTATGTTTGCCAATTCCTGCCTTTAAGGTATACCTTATCTATCCGTTTGATCCAGAGGTGATCCTTCTTCAGAGCTATCCACCACACCAATTTCCCTACAGCTGCACAATTCCAAACTCTAGCATCAACCAGCCCTAACCCCCCATAGTCCTTACCTTTACATAAACAATTCCAAGCCACTAAAGGAGCCTTTGAGTAATTCTCATCACCTTCCCAAAGGAAATTCCTGCACAAAGCTTTCAATTTATCCAGCACACCCACAGGTAACACGAAGATTTGTGCCCAATAGTTCTGAACTGTATTTAGCACAGATTTTACTAATGTGAGTCTGCCTGTGTAAGAAATCTTCCTCTTATTCCATCCTTTGATCCTGGCAGTCATCTTCTCCACTAAGATATTACACTCAACCTTTGTTAGTCTCTTATGAAACATAGGAACCCCAAGGTATCTAAAGGGAAGAGAACCTTTCTTGAACCTAGTATGTTCCAAAATCAGCATTTCAGTGTCAGGTTTTACCCCATTCAAAAGAATGTCAGACTTGTCATTGTTGATATGCAAGCCAGAGGCCACAGAGAAATATTTAAACCCCTCCATGATCAGAAAGATAGACCTCAAATCTCCTTTACAAAAAATTAAAAGGTCATCAGCAAACATCAAATGATTAAGCCTCAAACTCTTGCATAAGTGATGGAACTTGAACCCCCTTGTTTGACTTACCACACTCAATAATCTACTCAGGTATTCCATACACAAAGTAAAGAGAAGAGGAGACAAGGGGTCACCTTGTCTAAGACCTTTCTTACCAGGAAAGAAACACTGAGCACCTCCATTAATTACCAGAGAATAGGAAGTAGTAGAGATGCATTGCATAAGCATTTTAATGCAATGCTCAGGAAAGTTAAGACTTATTAATACCTGCTCCACAAAGTCCCACTCAATAGAATCATAAGCCTTCCTAAGATCCACCTTAATTAAACATCTAGGGGAAGCAGCTGGACGTGCATACAACTTGATGAGATCCTGTCCAATCAGAATATTCCCCATAATTCTTCTTCCCTTTATGAAGGCAGCTTGTGCAGGGTTAACAATCTCAGGAAGAACATAACTCAACCTTTGACACAACACCTTAGCAATGATCTTGTATATAGTATTACAGCAAGCTATAGGTCTAAAATCTTTCACTGAAACAGGATTATCAATTTTGGGAATCAGAACAAGGTTAGTGCAATTTATTTGCTTCAGAATCTTACCTGAGCTAAAAAAATCCTTAATAGCTCTGCACACCTCATTTTGAATGATATCCCAGCTGGTTCTGAAGAAGCAACTACTATACCCATCAGGCCCTGGACTCTTGTCCCAAGGTATTGAGAACAAAGCATCCTTAATCTCATCATTTGTTGGAATCTGACACAACATTGGCCAGTCCTCAACCATCACCCTTGCTCCAGATTGCATAACTCCATGGCTGAAACCCTCAGTCTGCCCAACCACTCCTAGAAGTTGTATATAATACTGCTCAAAAGCTTTAGCAATCTCATCAGGATTGTTATAAGTAATCCCATCAATACCATCAATCCTAAACACTTTGTTTTGCATATTCCTCTGCTGGATAACTCTATGAAACATGGCACAGTTTATATCCCCCTCCTTTACCCATTTACATTTGGCTTTTTGCCTCAAAAAATCCTCCTTAGCTTGATTGAGGAGCAAATAGCTATTCCTAGTCTGATATTCAATATCCATAAGAGTAGGACAGGTTGGGTTGGCTTGCAAATTCCTTTGACTCACCATGAGCAATTCATAAGCCACATCTGAATTCCTTTTAATATCAGAAAAGAGTTCCTTGTTTAACCTCTTCAAACTCCTCTTAAGTCCTTTGAGCTTTTTCACCACACAATACATTGGAGCCCCTGAAACTACCACTTGCCACCCATCTTGTACAATCCTCCTGTAATCAGAAACTTTACACCACATATTATAGAATTTAAAAGGTTTAATTCTGGGTACACTGACAGTTCCTTCCTCAATGATGCAAGGACAGTGGTCAAAATCCCCTCCAGGTCCATAGAAAGCATACTGATTAGGCCAGGTTCTCATCCAACCCTCATTCACCAATACTCTATCAATCCTACTGAAGACCCTAGTACCACTAGACTGCTTATTATTCCAAGTGAAGAACGCACCAAGAGTCTTCATATCCTGCAGATCACTCAGACTAATGGCCCTTTGAAAAGGAAGAATCTCTGCATCCCTAACAGGTAATCCAATCTTCTCACCAGCATACCTTACATTATTAAAGTCTCCCAATACAATCCAAGGATTGTTGTTATTCATCCTAATCATATCCTCCCAAAGTCCAACTCTCTCCTCAGGTTTATTAAAACCATAAACAAAAGTATAATGAAAAGAATCAGCTTCTCCTAGCCTGTTCACCCTGAGATGAATATACCGAGCATCCATCTCCAAAGTAGACACCTGCAGAATTTGAGACTTTCACAGTACCCACACCCTACCACCATTATGATAATCATGATTTGTAACATAAGACCATCCAGTACACACATTACTAACTACCTTATTTAGAGAACCAGATTTGACCCTGGTCTCTAGGAGCCCAAACACTCAATGTCATTCTGATGCAAATACCATTTAATGTAATTTTGTTTATCCATGTTGTTCAGGCCCCTAATATTCCACACTCCCATTCTAGTCATTTGGAGAGGAAGGCCCTACCTCTCCACCTCCTTTATCCACTTCTAGAGCAGACATACCCACAACATTATTGAATTTAACAACAAAATCCTCCTCATGTCCACCTCGGATTCGAGTCTCATGTCTAGTCATTTTAGTGATTATTCTAGCAGGAGTAAACAAAGAGCTATATCTCATATTCAATGGTGTATTAGCAGGAGTCATCTCAATCTCCTTCTCCTTCTGAGCATATTTCACCACCTCAACAACCTGCTGAGGTCTAGATAAAGCGGGAAAATTAACAGGATCCAGCTGCACAGGAGGATTATCCTTCCTCTTCCAAACTTGTCTTGGCTGAATGTTCATAGGTTTAGCAGGTGCAGAAGACTTCCCTTTTTTACACACCTTTGAAGAGTGCCCCATCCCATTACAACTGGTACAGGTGATAGGGACCCAATCATACTCCACCAACACCGTAACTTCCTTACCCTTCTCATCCTCAAACACTATTTTATCAGGAAAGATTTGATCAACCTGAACCTCAACTAACACCTTAGCAAAACCCAGAAGATTCCTACTTAGAGTGAGTTCATCCACCTTGACATACTTCCCTATCAAGGATGTTAACTGCTCCAAGCAAGCATTACCCCAAAATTTCAAATCAAGTCCCATCAATTTTACCCAAATAGGCACAGTCTTAACCTGTACTTTGGACATTTTCACATCTGCATCCCAGGGTCTTAGAATCACTGGTTTCCCATCAAATAACATAATACCTCTGTCTAGAACCAATTTTTGATGTTCAGGCATCTCAAATCGAATCACAAACATCCCATTAGGAAGGAAAGCTATCTTCGATATATTATAATTTTTCATTTCTCTCCTTATATATCCCTCCATTACCATTCTAGGTGGATTTGCCCCCATAACATAGCCATACACAGCACTATTCCAATAAGCAATTTCCTCTTTAACATCATCAATTGAAATCTTGAGAAGATTACCTTTACTGGAAGAGGATTCATCCACATGTTCAGCTATTGGTGCCAATTTTCCTTCCTGTGCACTACCATTAACCGTCTTCTTCTTCCTAGAACCAACAACTTGCCATTCATTCGCTCGCGTATCATCAGTTCCAAACTCAGAATTAAGCTCATTGATCTTATTCGAAACATTTAATCGGGCCTCATTCATTACTGTGTTAACATCCATTATTAATTACTAAAAGTTTAATACAATACTATGTAAGAGTAATAATTGATATCTATTATTAATTAATTAGTGTTTTACTGAAAAAGAGATTGAGAATTAGATGAGGTTTTTGCCTTTGTACAAAACCCTAGGAATCCAAAGAAGGAGCTTTCTCGTACGCTTGATCTTGACATTTGGCAAGTTACATATATTGTAAGGTAGAACCTCCTTAGACTGGTACATCCATACCCAGTCTCATTTAGGTGTGTGTAGTTCTCCTTGTGATGTGTGTCATGTCAAAACGCATAAGTATGGTTCTCATTTCATTTCTATAAGCATTGCATTCATGATTCACTAATATTTGAAACCTTTTTCACTTTAAATTGCCCCTCAAAATTAGCCCCTTCATACAAATGCTTCACAAAAATAATAGCTACATATAAAAACTGCCTACCTTTTGAGCTAGTAGCTAGACTATGGTGTATGGGTGCTATTTTGAGAAGATTTGTTCCTTAATGACAAAGTGAATTTGGGAGAACGAAAATGTTCAAGAAGTGAAGTTATGTTCAAAAGAAAGAAAAAAAGAAAAAAAATGAAACAGAAAAACGAAAAAAAAAAAAAAAAGAAAAATCAAAAATCAAAAATCAAAAATCAAAAATCAAAAATCAAAAAAGAAAAAAAAGAAGAAAAAAAAGAAGAAGCTGCGAGTATCTCCTCAAAATGTCAAATCAATAGAAGGAGTTTACCCTTGTGTTTCGTGCGTAATAAGCCACTTGTTCAGTCTGGCTTCGTTTTTCGTCATTTAGGAATTAACCGAAAGTTTGGATTGAGTATTCATTTATCATTGGTCAGTTGCTAGCTCACTCTAACCTTCACATGACCATAACTGTTTGTCCACCTTCCGCCCAATTCCCAAAACCTTCTTCATTCCTTTTCGGCTTCTTTTCTATGTGCATTGTGATCTTTGACTTGTGTTTTGAATTGTTTACCATATTAGACTGCAGACACATTTTCATAAGTCGTATATAGGTGATTGTCTCAAAAATATTTTACACATAAAGAAATCACCTTTTACATGCAATGAGTGTTCGAGTGTGCCGTGAGAGTCCATTTGTCAAAAGATCATGCAACAGCCGAAAATTCTATAGTGAAATTCTTTGTGCTACGCCGTTATGTAAATCTCAGCCATGTTTATGTATCATTCTTACCCACGTTGTTTTTGGGTTATGATTCATTATGTTTTCAAAGTTTTACTTTAAGATTTGTTTCTTGATGGTGTAGTAGCCAATGCTTGCAACCCTTGTCCTGGTATTGTTTGTTATGTTTGCTTGAGCACAAGCAAAGGTTTAACTTGGGGGAGTTTGATAAGTGAATATTTGTATGATTTTAACCCCCATTTTAGCTCGGTTTTGTATATCATTTGTGCTTTGTTAAGCCATTTTATGAGCTAATATCGTCTTCTAGGCGAATTCCTATGTTTTTAACCTGTTTTGTAGGGAAAGTGACGTTTCTACGCCCTTTTTCTATATTCCCGAGCATTTGCCTAGAACCTGACGATTTAAAGAAGCAAGCTTGACCATGTCAAAGGCATTTCAATAAAGTTCACCAATTCAAAAGAAAGAAGAAGTAAAGACGATGTCGCAGTTGTCGGAAGATCAATCGGTTAGGCGAAGAATTCATCGCTTTACATCAAACCCTATCAACAAACCCGACTCAAGAGGTCAAGGGGGATGTTGGGAGTCAATTCATATGCAAGGGGAGATGAAACGAGAGTCAAAGGACCCAGAAGACAACTTATCCGATCGGGTAAGTGTGTACCCGATCGGGGATCCTTGCTGGTTCGAGAAAATTGCTTCAACTTCCTCCTTTTGTCCTATATGTTCAATGCTCGACCCCTTCCCCACGAAACCCTAATGCTATATATAGGATGCTCCAGCCACTCTTCTCACATAACCTAATCACACAATCCTCTTCACACATCTCTTCTACATCCTCTTTAGAATAATCTTTTCTCTTCTCTTTAGTTTAGAAATTCTAGTTTAGATCATTTTCTTCCTCTTTTCATCTTTAGTTCTTAGTTTATTTCTGTCCTTTCTACATCAAAACTTTAGCTTAGATCAATAAGAATTTCAATCTTTGTAATCTACTTTGTTGGGTACAAGTGTTGTAATTCAAGGAACGATTATTCTATGCAAGGGATTTCTATTATTGTCATCGCTTTCGTTGTTGATCGTCACCTAGGTACTTCTATTTTATCTCTTGTTTTAAGTCCTTATTGTTTTCTATTTTGATTGTTATTTTCCATACATATTATCTTAGATTCATTTTAGTACCGTTATAATCGTCGTTTCATTTCCTAGATTGTCAATTTAGCGTCGTCATAATTGCCACATAGAAAGTCTTAAACTATTGTCAAAATCAACTAAATATGTCTATCCTAGTTTTCATTATCACCATCATCTTTGATATAAACATTATCATGAGTGAGTAGTCACCTTTCTAGGGTGTAGGGTAGCCATGTTAGATTGATTAAAAAATGATAATTGGATAAAAGAAATTGTGCTTTTAAAACATTGTGTCTATGCATGTTTGGACTATAACGATAGTTGACGATTCCTGATCAAAATCATTGACTAGCACGGAATTCTTTTCCAAGGTAGAGATACGAGAATTGAATAGACAAAGCATGACATGGTGGATTAAGACCTAGTAAATTGCCTAAAAGCCTGCTAGACCATCTGATCTATGATTGTAATGAACACATCATTCTTACGAACTCACATTGAATTATTTGCATGTCCTAAATTCAATTTCATCAATATGTCAATCTACATGTGTGAACCTACTTCCCTAGATGCTTTTCATTATTGTTAATTCATCATTTGCTTTATTGCTTTCATCTTCAATTGCTTTTATTTTGTTTTCATTCTTACTTTTTGTTAGTTTAGACATCATAATCCCAAAACCCAGAAACTCGTTAGATAGAACTCAATTGCGAGACACTTCACATTCTATAGGAAACATCATCTCCCTGAGGATCGACCCCTACTTCCCTAATTACATTAAATTGTTATTAGCCTAGTCTGGGTAAATTGTCTTTGTATCGGGCTTGCGACAGGCACGGTCACGTTGTAATCATTTCATTTCCCTAGATCGTCAATTTAGCGCCGTTATTATCGCCAATTAAAGAGTCTTAAAATATTATCAAAACCAAATAAACATGTCTATCCTAGTTTTTATTATTAACATCATCTTAGATCTAAACATCACCATGAGTAGTAGTCGTTTTTCTAGGGTGTAGGGTAGCCATGTAGGTTGATTAAAAGATGATAATTGGATAAAAGAAATTGTGCTTTTAAAACATTGTGTCTATGCATGTTTGGACTATAACGATAGTTAACGATTCCTGATCAAAATCATTGATTAAAATGGAATTCTTTTCCAAAGTAGAAATACGTGAATTGAATAGACAAAGCATGACATGGTAGATTAGACCTAGTAAATTGCCTAAAAGCCTGCTAGACCATCTGATCTATGATTGTAATGAACACATCATTCTTACGAACTCACAATGAATTACTTGCATGTTCTAAATCCAATTTCATCAATATGTTAATCTACATGTGTGAACCTACTTCCCTAGATTCTTTTTATCATTGTTAATTCATCACCTGCTTTATTGTTTTCGTTTTGATTTGCTTTTATTTTGTTTTCATTTATGCTTTTTATTAGTTTAGAAATCAAAACCCCAAAACCCAGATACTCGTTAGATAAGACCCAATTGCAAGACATTTCACATTCTATAGGAAACACCATCTCCCTGAGGATCGACCCCTACTTCCCTAATTACATTAATTTGTTATTAGCCTAGTCTGGGTAATTATCTTTGACCAGGCCTTGCGACAGGCCTGATCCACTACCGTAAAGTAAAGTTTCTTTTAGAATTCAACATTTAGAGACATCTAATTCCCAAATGATCTCCAAGGCAACTATTATGATACTAAAGAAAATTAAACTATCATTCCAATAAACTCAAACTTTGAATTAACACTACAACATCAAGCTCGAAAATCTAAAGCTACGAAGACAGAATACATTATCACTATTAGGATCCATCCTAGAGCTTAAGTTTTATTTCCCATGGTCGGATACAACATGAAATTTGCTCAATCCGAAGACACATATTCTAGCTCAAGAATCCCAAAATACATTTGTAACACCCGGAAATGTACCCTATTTTTCTAGTAGAAATATTTTACGAAAGCTTTTCAGCAATTTTAAGTTTTAAAATTTGCTTTTTATGTTTCGAGTCGAATTTAGAATTTCGGAGTTCGTATTTGGAATTTCTGCGAGATTTCATGAAAATCCCGTTTTAAGTCGAGTTTGACTTTCTTGACTTTGAAACCGTCTTTGACTTTTTCCTTCATAACTCACACTACTCCCTTCCTTAACCTAATTTTTCATTCAACACCAAATCAAACACAAAACCCTTCCTTCTTCCTTAAGAAACTTTCCCTCTTTGAATATCGATCTTTGAATTGACGTAACTTCTTCGTTACTTGATAGAATTTACGTAAGTTTATCTTATTCTTCTTCCCGTACCTTCCTCTATTCGTATTGATGTTAAAATCATCGTCTTTCTCGCTTTTCAAATTTCCCGTCTTTCTCAAGATGAACTTTATTCATCTTTTTACGATCTATTTGTAGGTGGTGACCTCCAAGATCCCGACAAAGACTATTTCCTTATAGAAGAGGAGCTTGACGATCATTAGAGACGCTTAAAGGTAACGGTGAAGGGTTACTCGGTATCACTTACGTGTTTTACATGTTTATATGCTAGAAAATCGTATTAGAATACAATTAGGAAGATTAGAAACCATGCTATGATTAGTAAATGATGTTATATGATAAATATTGATGATATATATTGATTGTTGATGATTATTAGAAGTATATATAAGTTTTGGATTGAATTGGTTAAGCTTTGGAAGCTCACGGATGAAGGGGTGTTCCCAGCCGGTCGACCGGCCGCCGGTCGACCGGCCGCCGGTCTGACCACCGGCTGAGAATACTTCAGTAACTCATGTTGGAAACTTGGTTTTGCATGAAGAGGTGCTCCACGCCGGCCCACCGGCCACCAGTCCCTCCACCGGCCTGGAACACATCAGTATGGGAAGTTTTGATTTTGGTGTGATGTTCTGTGCCGGTCGACCGGCCGCCGGTCTACTGACCGACCCAGACCTCTTTTCTCTATTTTTGGGTTTTTGCCTGTGTTCTGAGCCGGCCCACCGGCCACCGGTCCCCTGCCCGGCCTGCAACACGGCTGTGTTGTTTTCTTTTGACTTTTAAAACTCGTAAATTATAATAGTTCGCATGATCGGTTTATCGTATAATTTTACGTAATGTCTTATAATATTCATGTTTTGGATATATGATATCTTTTCCGCATGTATCACATGTTTGGTGACGGTTTTTGCTATGTCCCACTTTGAGTCGGTTTTCACATATGTTACGGTTTGAGCACGGTTTTGTCTCGTGCTTTGTATTCTCATTCCCTTGGCTACCTTTCCGTTCGTAAGGCTGGAATGTCGGAACGGAGAGGTATCCTACTGCTTAATTGCATGTGTTAGTGGGCATACGACGACGTTGTTGGGAGTTGAACGCTATGCGTTGTTCGACCCGGCCGTCAAATGTTGTGTACTTGCGAGGTGGTGTTATTTGCATGTAGCGTACCGCATGTTATGAGGCTTGAGCTCTTTTTCCGCCTCTTTCGTGAATTGATCTACCGAATTTGGGGTACTCGGCGTCTAGTGTAAGACCGAGTCTTGGATGCGAAACGTGTATCGCATGTCGAATCGGAAAATGTTTATTCCGAGATCCTGGCCAGGTTTAGACTAGGACCGGATATTTATATCGTCGTGCTACCAGGAGGAAATTAGTCTACATATACGAAATGTTTGATCGTGTATGAGTTCAGGGAAATGCTTATCTCGTGGATGCCTTTTAA
>JAIUZE010048296.1:0-10655 GCA_022085475.1 Heliosperma pusillum
TATTTCCTTATATGTACGTTAAAGGTGATATGGCTGGGAGAACCCGGAGTTACTCCCCACTGATTGTGGCGTTCATGTTTTTCATGACTGAACAGGTTGCTTGCATGGATGGCTTTTTGCTTATGCTATTTTGGGTTCGGGTGTGAGCTAGCGGGCGTTGTCCCGGGATGAAACACCTCTAGACTAGTTGCTAAGTCTATTTCGAAAATACCCAATCTATTTCGAAAATACCCCATCTATTTCGAAAATACCCCATCTATTTTGTAAGATCACTTTTACATGTTAACCTTTTAGAGAGACTTCGTCTCTTGGTGTGGTATAATTCGTACTTTAGTTTGTAATATATGACACTCCTCGTATTCTTTCCTTGCATGTATAAAAGTTTTTTTTTAACTTCATACCCGCTATATAATTCACATGCTTGTATGTTTTATCTTTCCGCATTCGCGAGGGTTGTCACAATGTTAGTTTAATCAAAAGAAATGAAAATATCTAATCCTAAGGGAACAAGAGGGAGAGGCGTGTGGAAGAGGAAAAAGACGGGTCCGGGTTTAAGCGATTTGTTGCTGAATTTAAGTTGACAGATCGATAAAGTAACAAATATCTTAGATATTTGTATTAGTTTAATCTAAAGTAATCAAAAGCCCAAAAATGAGGACAAAGGTGCCTTGGGGCGTGTGGCACATGTAGGAGTCGGGTTTTGGGTTTGTTTCGGGACTTAAGTTGACTCGGGAATAGTTAAATGAAGTTCGGGTTTAACCGTATAACCTACTCTTTAATTCCAAATAAATTCAAAATAATTATATTAAAATATCATAAATTCAAATAAATCGTAATAAATTAAAATAAATTAAATTTATTATTTTTCAAATATAATTTCGGTCTTTCAAAATTACGGGGTGTTACAATCACCCCTCCTTTTAAAAAGTTTCGTCCTCGAAACTTGAGAGTAGAAAACAAAAGTATTAAAGATAAGAATCGGTTTACAAAATTAATACGAAAACTTTTATAAGGGAAAAAAAATATTTATGAAACGAAGTTTATCTAGAAAACGGTTTAAAGAAGAATTTTCATAAGTGTGAAACTTTACTTACGGATCTCAAGAATGCTCGTCGTGAACGAGAACTTTAATTATCCAAACAAATCATTGTCGAAATAGTGAAATCGAAGATTAAAACAAGTGTTAGTAAGTGCAAGACTAGTCACCAGACGTCTCCAATAACAGATCTAAACACCCAACCAAACACGAAATCCAAATATAAAAGCGAAAGAATCTATTTTCTCCAAAAAGAGGGTACAAAGTCCATCTTTAGACTATTTTAAAAGTTAAATTAGGATTACGACATGGAGATTTGAAAGTTTTCTCAAGGATAGAAACATAACAAGAAGACATTACACGAACGTAGAGCGACTCGAACATCGAAATCACAAATCGTGATAATAGGAGGTACGCCCAAACGATTAAAAAGGACTAAAAAGGGAAAGGATTGAAAGGTAGCGGATTGCCTAAGGATCAATTTGAGGGAAGAGAGAGGAATGAACCACAATACTATCTTCCATCTATGAAAATTCAAATGTCGATCGTAACTCGACAACACTAACTGCACCAGAATCTAGTCCTCAAGAGAGTGCAATATATCCTCAACATTTTCAATCATCAGATTCCTACCAAAATATTTCATAAGCATGACACATCGAGTAACAACTCCCAATTATTCAAATTCAATTAGAATCTTCTAAGGTCCATCGGTACGGTAAACTCCATAACTAACAACCCATGAAAGATTCATTACGAACTCTAATCTTCTTAGCTCCATCAAAACTCTTATTGGAAACCACCATCAAAATATTTATAATTAGGGAAACAAGACCGCTAACAACCACAAGGTAAAAGAGACTTACTATGAAATCCTTTGATCCAATTTATTCCAAAATTCATTACCCTAAATTATTAACAATGAACCTTCTCATCCTCAAAAGTTGAATCACAAAACCTCAAAGAGATTAGTCACACAAATCTCATTTCACTTAACTTTTGCCAAACATAGGGCAATGCGACCGTAAATCAATTTATTTATCTCTTCCAAACTCTCAATACATCGGTTTTCGCTTATGACGATATTCCTCAAGTTGTGTCATCCAATCCTAATTCCACAAAGTATTTATTCCCGTTAGGGTCCAACATTTAACGACAACAAATTCCCAAGTAACATTTAAAAAAAAATCACTCAACTTCCTAACCACAACTACAACTATCATTAAGCTTATTTCAATCCTCAAAAAGATATTGCAACTTCAAGTTTTCATAATCTAAAACCACTAGGAGAGTTTCATCCTAAGCTTATTCTCAATTTTCTATAATCATTTTAAACACGAAACTAGCTCAATAGGACGGTTAGGTATCATATTCGAAACTCCTTCAAAACACATCTACTAACCCTTACGATAGCTAAAAGAAAACTACCTCTCAAGAGAGTAGGGATAAAAGAACATGATACAAGGAACCTTAGGAAGCATCATTAAAGACTACGATAAGAAGAAATTAAAAGACGAAGGCGAGAAAAGAAAACGAGGTTGATTTAAGGAAGTGAAACTACCAGACACTATCTCCGGGGGGGCATCGACTTCGGCTCGACGGAGTACATAGCTGGATCCTTTAGCTTTGGCACCGGTTGCGGAAGTCTGACGATCGGGACATTCACGAATGAGGTGTCCAGGCTTCTTGCAGAAAAAGCAAAAGAGGGGCCTATCATAGCATCCTACTCCCGGGTGAAAGGGTTTCCTACAACCGTCACAAAATCGACTTCGAGCTTGAGCTTGAGGGGGAGCATTGAAACATCTCTGGTTAGCATAGGCATTAGAGGAAGAGGGAGAGAAAGGTCTTTTGTCATGGAAGTTTGACCTTGGATTGAAAGAGGAAAAAGGAGATGGACTCTTCATCTTCGCCCCATCACTAAAGGCCTTCATGGAGTCCTCGGCCCTAAGGGCATCGCCATACAATTCTCCGAAAGATGTAGAGCTCCTCCTTACTTTGCTTTGGAGCAAAGCACTAAGCTTATTACGATAGTAAAAAGCTCTATCTTCATCATCCTTGATGAGTCCTGGCGCAAAACGAGCAAGCCGGTTGAATTGAGTGGTGAAGTCTTGGGTCATCAAATCACCTTGCTTGAAATCGATGAATTCTCTGAGTCTTTGCTGCTTGAGCTTCATGGGGTAAAATCGGTCCTCAACAAGAGACTTGAAACATTCCCACTCGAAATTGATTTCAAGGATAGCGGTGGGATTGGAAATAGACCACCAGTAGTCTGCCTCCCTTACCAGGAAGAACTGAGCAATCCTTACCTTGTCCTCTTCAAGGACTTGGTAATAGTCGAATTGGTTCTCCATCTCTCGAAACCATTCCGAGAGCTCGGTAGGGTCCGGCTCACCACCATAAGGCGTAATATTGCTCCTAGCAATTTGGCTAGCCACCCAAGCATAGCCTCCTTGGCAATTGTCTTCTCTATGAGGAGGGACTTGGTTGGCACTAACAACGTTCTCTTCTACACGAGGTCCAACCATCTTCATAAGAAACAAAAACAAATTAAGTTACTCCTATCAATTAGCATACACAAATAGACTACCAAATAAAGTCCTTAACTTCTACCCATCCTACCATTCTATCTCACAAGTTTATTATTTTATTAAGGTCAAGTTATTTATACTAGGGTACACAAACGTGCGTCGGGAGCGAAATGCTCTGATACCAACTGTGACACCCTCGAATTTGCGGAAAGATAAACAAGTAATTTAAATAAATAAAAGATGAGAATACGTTTTTAATAGGTTCACTTTAGTGAAAATCGGTAAATTTTAAAACCGGAACCTACCATTAAATATATTCATCATAACAAAGGTGTCTTAAAGAAAAAGGTTCATAACAAAAAGGAAATAATATTATACATAAGAAGTATCTAAAACGGGAGACATATCTCCCTAATAAATACGGAAATAAAAGAGTGTATTAAATAATACAATCCTAAGAACCGAATATAGGTCCAAGGTAATACTTCACTCGCTAGCTCGTCAATGTACCCAAGCATGCATCACAAACCTGCCAACCGCATTAAATGTAAACACGGAAGCCACGGTCAGTGGGGAGTAACTCCGAGTTCTCCCAGCCACGAAATGTCGAGTTTAATAAAACATGAATAACATAAAAGAGATGTATATGGAAAATACAAAACCTTAACATATACGATATGCTTTTCATGTTATGAAACAAATAACTAACATATAACCTAACATATGAAGGCTAAGCTACTCATGCAAGCTATCATGTGAATCAGTTAACAACCGGTAATCCAAACTCTATCAACCGTAGCCGGCTTGCATCTCACCTTCTAAGATTCATAGAATCATCAAACATGAAAGACCAATACGTCTAGAAACAGGCATAAGTTCTTAGCACAGTCAATAGTCGACTTCTGTAACTCGAGGCTATACCACAAGGTAGGATAAACATCCTAGTCCTAGACTGCGCAGACCTAGCGACAACAGCTAACCCATTCCCTGTCTCATGACCAAAAGTACATGAGAATCTCTACTAGGAGACCCCCTAAGCAGAGTTGGCTAGTACTTAAGCTGGCTCCATTCCCAAAGTGGAAGCAATTAGGCAGCCATGCCCCGGCTTGGTATCAAAATCCCAGGCCAGTGACACAAAAGCTATCAAGCTGTGAACTATATACTCGTTAAAGATAGTAAGGCCTATCAATGTCATGGTCCAAGGTACTCATTTAGAATTAGAATGGTCAACACGCCATATAATCATAATTCTCTATGGGTACTTAGTCAACACGACATATATCATACAATTAAACAGTCACGGGAAAAACTTCCTATCATGTGACTAATTGCATAGAAATCACATTCAAATATCATATAGCCTCATATCTACTAAGGCTCATTCATTCACTCATTAAATAAAACTTTACCTGAAAACAAATCCCCGACCCGAGTCCCGCGACTGGTCATCAGTCAAAACGGGGCTGACTAGATCATAGTTTGACCAAACCCATTTGGTCAAACCGGCTAGAAACAGAGTCTTAGCCATTTAGGCTTGAACATAAGAACATCATATTCATTTCATGCTATTTTATTCTAATTTCTAACATGTGAATTATTAATTCTTACGAAACCCGCTTGACTTAAAGGATATCAAATTAAACTACAATCTCATGCTATAATTTCTAACATGTGAGAAATAATAATATTATGAAAACCGTTTAATTAAATAATATACTTATTAAAACTTCCCACTTCCTAAATATGACAAAACATGATATAATAATAACAATAAACTCAAAAACCGTCACAAGCCCAAAGGAGGGCTCACAGGTCAGCCGGGCCTGGACTGGGCCGAGACTGAACCGGGTCTGGACCGGGCCCACGGCCTGGTTTGGGCCTGTTTTGGTCCTCCATTTCTAAAATCGTTTCTTAATATTTCCCGCATGCTTAACATATTTAAAACCCGTCAAAACAACAACAAAACAATCAAGTATCGACACAAGTCCAAAGGCCAATTAACGGGCCACCCAAGACCGGGCAGCCGGGCCTGAACCGGGCCTGTTTCTCGGCCACCATACACGGCCACCACCAACAACAACCCAAATTTATTTCTAACATGTTTTAATTAACAACCATCCATTTTAACAACCAATTCAACCATCATTCATACTAAAATTATGATTATGAACAAATCATCCAACATGTCAAAAACACTAAATATGTTAAAAACTCATAAAACTTAATAATAATAACAACCTAGCATGTTACTACTTAAAACCGTAAATAACAAAAATAAATGTGACATTAATTCGTCGAGTAACTCAGTAATCGTTACCTTAGCTAGCACAAAACCAAATAACACCAAAATAAGACCTAAAAACCCGTCTACTAATCTTCTTCTAAAATATACGAGTCACCAAACTCGTCTTCATAATCTTCTCCTATAAGAAATGACAAAAATAACATTATTAGTATTAAAACTTGATTTCAACAATTAACGTGTTGAAAACGATTTTGTCGGAATTGAAAATGAAACGTACACGGAGATGAAGAGCGGAGAGGAGACTCTAGAAATATAATTTAGAACGGATTTGGCCAAGTAACGAAGGTTTTGTGACGAATTTGCTCAAGAACGATCAAGAACACCAAGAACAATTGTGATTATATTAAAGAAGGTATTAAGTAGATATTAAGTTGATTTAATGTAAAATAAAAAGATAAGTAGTGAGTAAGAGGGGAGGGTTGGACCGTGTAATATAGGGGATTAACGGGAGTCGGGTTTTGAACTTGTTGTTACGGGATTGACTCGGGTTTTATAAATATATTATGGTAAATATCTAGATATTATTAGATATTATGTTTGTTTAATCAAATATCTAGATATTATTAGATATTATGTTAGTTTAATGAAAATATCTAATCCTAAGGGACAAGAGGGAAAGAGGCGTGTGGAAGAGGAAGAAATCGGGTCCGGGTTTAAGCAATTTGTTGCGTAATTTAAACTGACAGATTGATAAAGTTACAAATATCTTAGATATTTGTATTAGTTTAATCAAGTTTAATCAAAAGATCTAAAATGAGGGAAAAAGCTGTTTTGGGCGTGTGGCACATGTAGGAGTCGGGTTTCGGGTTTGTTTCGGGACTTAAGTTGACTCGGGAATAGTTAAATGAAGTTCGGGTTTAAACCGTATAACCTACTCTTTAATTCCAAATAAATTCAAAATAATTATATTAAATTATCATAAATTCAAATAAATCGTAATAAATTAAAATAAAATAAATTTATTACTTTTCAAATATAATTTCGGTCTTTCAAAATTACGGGGTGTTACAGTAGATATGGATATGTCTACTTGATGAGGCATAAAAGTGATGCTTTTGAAAAGTTCAAAGAATTTCAAAATGAAGTAGAAAACCAATTGAATAAAAAGATTAAAACCCTACGATCCGATCGTGGCGGTGAATACATGAACCATGAATTTGATTCACACCTGAAAGATTGTGGTATAGTATCACAATGGACTCCTCCTGGAACACCTCAATTAAACGGTGTGTCTGAAAGGAGAAATCGAACTTTATTAGATATGGTTCGATCTATGATGAGTCTAACAGAGCTTCCTGATTATTTTTGGGGTTTTGCTATCTTATCTGCAATATTTTCACTAAATCGAAGCCCGACTAAAGCGGCAAACAAGACTCCATATGAGATATGGACAGGAAAAGTCCCTTATTTGTCATTTATGAGAATTTGGGGATGCGAGGCTTTTGTTAAGAATAAGTCTGACGATAAACTCGCACCCAAATCTGACAAATGTCTTTTTGTAGGATATCCAAAGGAATCACGTGCTTATTACTTCTACAATAAACACGAGGACAAAGTGTTTGTGTCTCGTGATGCAGTCTTTTTAGAAAATGATTTTATTTCTAAAAGACAGAGTGGGAGAAAATTTGAACTTGATGAAGTCCAAGAGCCACAAACCGAAAAGGACGACGAGGAAAACGTTCCCTCTTCGTCTGGTACGGTCACTATTCCTTCGGAACCTAGGAGGTCAAGCAGAATTAGTCATCAACCTGATAGATACCTTGGTATTATAGAGGAAGGTGATGACTATAATGTGTTACTTTTTGGAAGTAACGAACCTACTACCTACAAAGCAGCCATTTCTAGTCCCGACTCAAAGCTATGGCTAGGAGCCATGCAATCCGAAATGGATTCTATGTACGACAATCAAGTATGGGACTTGGTTGATTTACCTAAAGAGGTACGACCTCTTCAGTGTAAGTGGATCTATAAGATCAAAAATGGCATAGACAAACATAATGATGTTTACAAAGCTAGATTGGTGGCTAAAGGTTTCACCCAAGTTCATGGTCTTCACTATGACGAAACCTTCGCCCCAGTTGCCATGCTTCGATCCATAAGGATTATCTTAGCGGTTGCCGCATTTCATAATTATGAGATTTGGCAAATGGATGTCAAAACCGCCTTCTTGAATGGGATTCTAGAAGAGGAAGTGTACATGACACAACCTGAAGGTTTTGTTGATCCATCAAACCCTAAGAAGGTATGCAAACTTAAAAGATCTATCTATGGTCTTAAGCAAGCATCCAGGAGTTGGAATCATCGCTTCGATCATGTAATTAAACAAAATGGTTTCACTCGAAGTGTTGAGGAACCGTGTTTATACATGAAGTTTAGTGGGAGTAAAGTAACTTTTCTAGTCTTGTATGTAGATGACATACTACTCATTGGGAATGATATTCCAATGCTCACTTCTGTAAAGGAGTGGCTATGAATACATTTCCAAATGAAAGACTTAGGAGAGGCCCAGCGCATCTTAGGTATCCGGATCTATAGGGATAGATCTAAAAGGATACTAGCATTAAGTCAAGAGACTTATATTGATAAGATTCTTGATCGGTTCAACATGAAAGACTCTAAGAGAGGCTTTATTCCTATGGGAAGTGTGATCACTTTGAGCAAGTCAGAGTGCCCTACGAAAACCGAGGAGATTGAACGCATGAAATTGATCCCTTACGCTTCAGCCGTTGGATCAATCATGTATGCTATGATGTGCACTCGTCCCGACGGTGCATATGCCTTGAGCATGACAAGTCGTTACCAAGCAAATCCAGGTGAGAGTCACTGGATAGCCGTAAAGAACATCCTTAAGTAACTTAAGAATGAAGGACCAAGGATTCGTTCTTATTGTTTGGAGTCGATACTGAGTTACGGTAAAATGGTTCAACAATGCCAGTTCCAAACAATAGGGATTATTGAAATCCCATCCGCTACTTTTATATATGAATGGAGGAGCTGTTTTCTGGAGAGTTTTCAAGTAAACGTTACAAGCGTATTCTAAGATCACCACACAGAAGCCGAGTACCTTGCACGTCTAAAGCTGGCAAAAGAAGCTGTGTGATTAGCAATTTTGGAAGGATTACAACACACAGTAGTCCCTACTGCCACAGATCCTATCACAATTATTGTGATAACAGTGAGGCTATTTTTCAGGCAAAAGAGCCCAAATCTAGTAACAAGTCTAGACATGTACTTAGGAAATATCGTGTAATTAGAGATTACGTGGACAGAAAGGAAATTGACATTTGTAAGGTTGGGACAGATGACAACATTGCTGATCCTTTAACCAAGCCTTTATCAAAGGCTAAGCATGATGGTCATGTCGTTACAATGGGATTTAGACGTGTGCCAGAATTCCTTTAGGTTATGTAATATGTAATAATTGAATGTTGTATTAATTATTTCATATATGATAATGGCATTCATTGTTCGAGTTTTATTTTAAACTTTTTTTATTTAGTTTGACTAAATTTAATACTTTGTTTATCCGAATAGATTGTTGGACCCTATTCAAGTGAATAGGACGAACTTAGTATTTTGTCCATAGTCACTCAATGAGGTGACGTCTCGAAATGACTAGATTGTAAGTCGATCGATGGTTGGTTCAGCACCATGGGGTCATGGAGATGATTGGTCGTTTACATAGACAGACTGTATGACACTCTGTCGGACAGTGACATTGTAGAGACCCTTAAATCAATTATTTGATGCCTGGTCGTGGCAGGGTCTTCTATCTTATTCCTATAAGTCGATTCTTTTGACTGGCGACCGTCTATCTTAGTCGGTGCAGTTTCCGATTGGTTTTGGTTGATGTTCTAGGTCGTGCCGTAAAAGGAGGCCGATGGACTTCTTCTGGATCATGGTGATCTGCATCATACAGAGTAGATGGATCAACATGAATTGTCAACCCACGTTGGGTAAAAACATCTTTAGGCCACTCGAGGAGAAGTTACTGTAAATGCGTGGCCACGCTCGGAAAGAGATCTATGGTAGATTTTCCGGTCAGACAGTTACTCTCCCTATCGAGAAAACCACTCTAGATATTGTCAATCGCAATGCGACCTGGCAGACACCGTGCCGTTGAGTGGAGATGTGATAAAGAGACAAGAGAATTGGTGACGCACACTTGTGTCAGACAAGTTGGAGATTGTTGGAGTAGGTGTCCTCCACAAATAGTGCGCCACATAATAAATCTTATTAAGGAATATAATTGGGATATTTATTGACTATATATATGATTAGTCAGTTGATTAACGTAAATCAATAACGGTTGGCTGACTAGAGTTTGACGTTATTGTCGGTTGACGGCGGTGATCAACTGATCCCTTTCGGTCACACCTAAAGGATGAAATCCAAATAGTAACTAATTATTTGTATACGATACAGTTAATTAGTACATTACATATATTTGATATGTACGAGAGTTAATTGTTAGAAATTGAGTTAAGAACTTAAATTCGATTAAACTTATTTTTCAATTATGCGATAATTGACTAATAAATTTATATCTTATTTTAAATACGATTAAATAAGATTTAACTTAGTAATTAATCGTTAAATTACTAAATTAGTTGAGGTTTTGAGATAGAGGTAATTAGTTAATTATATTTACAAGGAGTTGTAAGATAAATTAACTAAGCATTGTGGGACCCATTATATATTGATATAATGGTAAAATATTACTTAAAATGTTAAGTACATATTATTTATTTAATTGAATCATATAATTGTTATATGATCAAATTAA
>JAIUZE010048297.1:0-12235 GCA_022085475.1 Heliosperma pusillum
TATTGTAATAACAGTGGGGCTATTTTTCAAGCAAAAGAGCCCAAGTCTAGTAACAAGTCTAGACATGTACTTAGGAAATATCATGTAATTAGAGATTACGTGGACAGAAAGGAAATTGACATTTGTAAGGTTGGGACAGATGACAACATTGCTGATCCTTTAACCAAGCCTTTATCAAAGGCTAAGCATGATGGTCATGTCGTCACAATGGGATTGAGACGTGTGCCAGAATTCCGTTAGATTATGTAATATGTAATAATTGAATGTTGTATTAATTATTTCATATATGATAATTGCATTCATTGTTCGAGTTTTATTTTAAACTCTTTTATTTAGTTTGACTAAATTTAATACTTTGTTTATCCGAATAGATTGTTGGACCCTATTCAAGTGAATAGGACGAACTTAGTATTTTGTGCCTAGTCACTCAATGAGGTGACGTCTCGAAATGACTAGATTGTAAGTCGATCGATGGTTGGTTCAGCACCATGGGGTCATGGAGATGACTGGTCGTTTACATAGACAGACTGTATGACACTCTGTCGGACAATGACATTGTAAAGACCCTTAAATCAATTATTTGATGCCTGGTCGTGGCAGGGTCTTCTATCTTATTCTTATAAGTCGATTCTTTTGACTGGCGACCGTCTATCTTAGTCGGTGCAGTTTCCGATTGGTTTTGGTTGATGTTCTAGATCGTGCCGTAAAAGGAGGCCGATGGACTTCTTCTGGATCATGGTGATCTGCATCATACAGAGTAGATGGATCAACAGGAATTGTCCACCCACGTTGGGTAAAAACATCTTTAGGCCACTCGAGGAGTAGTTACTGTAAATGCGTGGCCACGCTCGGAAAGAGATATATGGTAGATTTTCCGGTCAGACAGTTACTTTCCCTATAGAGAAAACCACTCTAGATATTGTCAATCGCAAGTGCGACCTGAAAGACACCTTGCGTTGAGTGGGAGATGTGATAAAGAGACAAGAGAATCGGTGACGCACACTTGTGTCAGACAAGTGGGAGAGTGTTGGAGTAGGTGTCCTCCACAATAGTGCGCCACATAATAAATCTTATTATGGAATATAATTGGGATAATTATTGACTATATATATGATTAGTCAGTTGATTAACGTAAATCAATAACGGTTGGCTAACTAGAGTTTGACGTTATTGTCGTTTGACGGCGGTGATCAACTGATCCCTTTCGGTCACACCTAAAGGATGAAATCCAAATAGTAAATAATTATTTGTATACGATACAGTTAATTAGTACATTACATATATTCGATATGTACGAGAGTTAATTGTTAGAAATTGAGTTAAGAACTCAAATTCGATTAAACTATTTTTCAATTATGCGATAATTGACTAATAAATTTATATCTTATTTTAATACGATTAAATAAGATTTAACTTAGTAATTAATCGTTAAATTACTAAATTAGTTGAGGTTTTGAGATAGAGGTAATTAGTTAATTATATTTACAAGGAGTTGTAAAATAAATTAACTAAGCATTGTGGAACCCATTATATATTGATATAATGGTGAAATATTACTTAAAATGTTAAGTACATATTATTTATTTAATTGAGTCATATAATTGTTATATGATCAAATTAACACTTAATTATACAAGATAATTAACCATATGATCAATAAGTATTTGTGAGACAAATATCAAAAATCAAAATGGATCCAACTAGGCCAACATGGCCGGTTATGATGTAGTTACATGGTGATGATTTTTGCTCTAGTTTACACTCTTTAGTTACTAATTGAAAGTGACATAACAAGTAGAATATAATCATCACTTGTTCTACAACACTCCACTCTAATGCATGTGATCAAATTAAACAAAATAATAGTCCATTTTTGGACAAGGTGGTCCGGCCTCATGGCCTATAAAATGAGCAATTGTGTTCATTTTTCTATTACTTCATTTTGTGCTTGTTTTCTTACTTCTCTCAAAAACCTCATCTTCTCACTAAAACTCTCAAATATTAATATTTACTAAGTATTACTAGTGTAGTAATATAGTCATTCATAATATTAGTAGAATAATATCTATCTTATTATCTAGTTAATAATAAGGGTAGATTATTTGGGTTAATCTTGGTGAAACTTAGATGAGATCTTCTACTTTGGAGATTATTTGTGTTCATCCATATTATTAGCTCAAGAACAACAAGAAGGAGTTCTTGTTGTGCCCATATATATTTCCATATCAATGTGAGGAAATTTCTTCTTTTATATAAATGTCTTTATATTTGCATGCATGTTACATAGATCATTAAATACTAAATTAACAAGTAATTTAGAAACTAATTAGAGGAGTCTAATTAAGGTCTATGGACTTTCACAAACTGCTTCTCCATCTCACGGAACCAATCTGATAGCTCTGTAGGGTCCGGTTCTCCAACATATGGTATAATTTTACTCCTAGCTATTTGTCCAGCTACCCAAGCGTAACCACCTTGATGGTTATCTTCCCTTCGAGGGGGAACCTGGTTGGCTTGAGCTAAAGTCGTATCTTGCTGATTTTTCAGCACTTGAGTGAGAGCTTCCAACATAACATTCTCAACAAGTCGTGGTCTAACCATCTTCATAAGAAACAAAAACAAATTAAGTTATTCCTATCAATTAGCATAAACAAATAGACTACCAAGTAAAGTCCTTAACTTCTACCCATCTCTCATTTATTATTCCAAGGTCAAGTCGTTTAAGTTTAGGGTTCACGTGTGTGCGTCAGGAGCGATAAAGCTCTGATACCAACTGTGACAACCCTCGCGAATGCGGAAATAAAACATAACAAGCATGTGAATTAAATAGCGGAAAATACGATGTTTTTAAAACTTTTAACATGCAAGAAGAATGTATACGAGGAGTGTCAAATATAACAAACCAAAGTACGAAATATAATACAATAAGAGACGTAGTCTCTCAAAAGGGTAACAATGTCAAAGTGATTAGCAAACTAGCTAATTAACTACTAGA
This sequence comes from Heliosperma pusillum, assembly GCA_022085475.1. Taxonomy (NCBI): domain Eukaryota; kingdom Viridiplantae; phylum Streptophyta; class Magnoliopsida; order Caryophyllales; family Caryophyllaceae; genus Heliosperma; species Heliosperma pusillum. Next base: position 2,996 of record JAIUZE010048297.1, read on the forward strand.
GGTGAATCTTCCAGGGACAACGCCCGCTAGCTCACACCCGAACCCAAAATAGCATAAGCAAAAAGCCAACCAAATCAAGCAACCTGTTCATCCATGAAAAACATGAACGCCACAGTCAGTGGGGAGTAACACCGGGTTCTCCCAGCCATATCACATTAAACGTACATAAAAGAAAATACCAAAAGTAGAAGCATGCATATATGGATATACATGTGAAATACGATGAGGATAGATAGGCAATTCGATATTTAATGATAAGAGCATATGGAATACAATTCCGAATCCATCATGTTATACAAAGACTCGGGGAAGACACTCTTAGGCAACCGAATACACTCACTAGGGCTTACATCTCACCGTTAGCGGTATAAGTTTCGTAAGATTGAGACTTGACAAACAAACCATGCCAAGTCATTCAATGACCAATCATATAATCATTCATCCAAACACACCGACACAATGACGACATCTCTCACGGTAAATGAAACGCACTAGCACCGTGTACATGGCAAGTATGATTAAAAGGCATCCACGGGATACATCATTTCCCTGAACGCATACACGATGCTACATTTCGTATATGTAGACTAATTTCCTCCTGATAGCACGACGATAATAATACGGTCCTAGTCTAAACCTGGCCAGATTCTCGGAATATACCATTTTCCGATTCGACATGCGATAACATTTCGCATCCGAGACTCGGTCAATTCATAGGACGCCGAGTACCCCAAATTCGGTCGACATTCACAAAGAGGCGTGAAAAAAGAGCACAAGCCTCATAACAAGCGGTACGCTACATGCAAATAACACCACCTCGCAAGTACACAACATTTGACGGCCGGGTCGATCAACGCAATGCGTTCGCCTCCCAACAACGTCGTCGTATGCCCACTAACACATGCAATTAAGCAGTAGGATACATCCCCGTTCCGACATTCCAGCCTTACGAACGTGGAGGTAGCCAAGGGAATGAGAGTACAAAGCACAAAACAAAATAGTGCTCAAACCGTAACGTTTGTAAAAACCGATTCAAAATGGGACATACCAAAAACCGTCACAAAACATGTGATACAAGCGAATGAAATATCATATATTCAAAACATTAATATTATAAGTCACTACGTAAAATTATATGAAAAACGAATCATGCGAACTATTATAAATTTTGAGTTTAGAAAGTATAAGGAAATATACTCAGCCGTGTTGCCGGCCGGTCAGAGGACCGGCGGCCGGTACCCTGGCATGCGCATCATGCCAAATCCAAAAATCACAAAGAAAAGGCAGTGTGTTCCAGGCCGGTCTGGGGGCCGGCGGCCGGGCACCCGGCCGGGAGCATCACAACACACAAAAACAAAACTATCCTACTGATGTGTTCCCAGCCGGTGGGCAGACCGGCGGCCGGTCACCCGGCCGGGAACCCCAGTTCATCCGGGAGCTTCAATACACATTCAATCATTTTCCATTATCATAATTCACTTCTATCAATTATCAACAATCAATAATCATCATCAACAATCATCAACTAACAACAATCATCATCAATAACACAATTCCTAAGCTTACTAATCGTATTCAAAATACGAATTCTAACATAAAAAGCATGTAAAACACGTAAATGATACCGAGTAACCCTTCACCGTTACCTTTATGCGTCTTCACTCCGCGTCAAGGTCCTCTTCAATTAAGAAATAGTCTTTGTCGGGATCTTGAAGGTCACCACCTACAAATAGTTAATAAAAAGATGAATATACTTCACCTTGAGAAAGACAGAAAGTTTGAAAAGCGAGAAAGACGGTAATTTTATTATCAATAATGATAGAGGAAGCTAAGAGGGGAAGAATAAGAAGAACTTACGTGAATTTGAGCGAGAATTGAAAGAGTTATGACGATTCTAAGCTTGGATCAAAATGGAGGCACGGTTTTGGTTGATTTCTTAGTAAGGAAGAAAGTTTGAGTTTTATGAGAGTGAAATAGGTTAAAGGGAGTATGAGGGAGTATGAGGAAAAAGTCAAGAAAAAGTCAAAGACGACTTAAGACGGGTTTCACTTGAAATCTCGCGTAAAATCCAAATACGAACTCGGAAATTCCAAATTCGACTCGGGAAATTAAATTCTAAATTAAAACTAAATTTCGCTGAAAAGTATCCGTAAAATATTTTACTATAAAAATAGGGTACATTTACGGGTGTTACACAGCCGATCAAGGGGACCGGCTGCCGGCTACCTGGCTGGGACCATATACCATTTGAGAATAAGAGGAAAGATAGTGGTGTCTCAGCCAGGACCGGCTGAGACTTACTTAACACGTAAAATATCTCGTAACACCAATTTCACATCAGCCAACTCCCAGCCAGTCAGCCGCCGGCTGGGACAACATATGCACGAAAATCACCATACTTCACCGATAAACATCAACTATCATCAACAATCATCAACCAACATAAATTCTATAGCTACACATCTAAATCCAACACATTTACTAACATCAAACTATATTAAGTACCTAATAAATGTCACTAGACATTTAGTAAACATCAATTAAAGCATTAAAACACGTATTGATATCGAGTAACCCTTCACCATTACGTTCTTGTGTCTTAAATCGTCTTCTAAGTCTTCCTCCACGAGGTAGTAATCCTTGTCGGGGTCTTGAAGGTCTCCACCTATACAAAAACAACAAAAGATGAATATAATTCACCTTTGAGAAAGACGTAAAAATTAAAAATGAGAAAGACGGTAATTTTATTACCACTAAAGGTAGATGACGATAAGAGAGGAAGATTATGATGAAAATTAGAGGATTTGAGTGAGTAATGAAAGAGTAGTGATGAATTTGAGTTGATCCATAAATGGGGTTTAGGGTTTTGGTTACTTGGTGAGGAAGAAGGTGAGTGGAAAAGATGAGGGAGTTAGCGTTATAAGGTGAGTGAGTGGAAAAAGTTGAGGGAAAAAGCCCAAAAGCGGCTTAAGGCGTAAGTCACACGGAATTCCGAGTAAAGTCCAAATACGAACTCGGATTTGCTAAATTAGACACGGGAAACGAAGTTCTAAACTAAATCTAAAATTACGCTACTAGTATCCGTATAATATTTTTAAAATAAAATAAGGTACATTTGCGGGTGTTACAACAAGCCTTATAGTGGTATTAAGATTTGGGAGGCCCCTAAAACAACCACCCAGTCCACCACTGACAAGGGAAAGGGAGTTGTTGATGATCATTATTTATACACATATTTTATGCTTCCCTTAGTTTCAAATAACTCGATTATCGTCTTTCCTTACTTATTCTATGCTATTTTAGCTAGAATATCGATTCTGCCGCTTTTGTTATGTTTTAATGCAGATTGGATGCATTTGGAGCTTTTTGAGCTGATATGGACCATGGCGGCATCGTATCGTAAAAGGTTAGGCACGGGAATCGAGAACGGTGGAAAAGAAATGAAGAAAAACGAAGAAACAAGCCATTTTGAAGGCTGCTCGACCGAGCATAGTGCCTTGCTCGATCTAGTCGGACTGAATGTTGCTCGATCTAGCAACATACCCTTGCTCGATCGAGCAACCCAATATTTCGACGCCTTTTCATATTTTCCTTAACTTTAACCTAATTAATTAGATTTTTGTATTATAAAAAGAAAGCTCGTCTTTCATAATTAGACAGGCTTTAATATTAGAAAACCTAATTTAGCTTTCTTGCCTCTGGATTTTATTTATCAAAGACGATTGTCTTTAGTTCAACTTGTAATTGGTCAATCTTTCTTCGTTATTCAATGTAATTGCCTTCTTGTTCCATAATTATTCTTTGTTCATCCTTTCATTGTTGTTAATCATCTTTACTTTAATTATTATTGTTGTTGTTTATATCGTTATGAGTAGCTAAATTCCTTTCTAGGGTTGAAAGGGGATTTAGGATTGTTATAAGGGGTAGATTAATTAATTGAATTGCAATTGCATTTGTTATCGTTAGATTATCGTTTTAATTCTAGTTGTTTGATTACTAGCCAGGATTAACTAACTAGTCTCGCGAATTAGGATTAACGTCGACCGGGTTAAGACTAAGATAGGCTACGATAATTGAATAGAACTCGTTTAATGATAGCGACCGCATGTTAATCGTAGATCTAAAGGGCATAATTGAATCGACCGATCTTGTGACCTTAGATAACTTTATTGCATGATAGTTGATTATTCCCTTACCCCTGAACAATAATCCTAGTGAACCTGAGACCCTAGACTTTTAATCTTATTGTTTAGACCTTTTATTGCTATTGCTTGTTATTAGTTATTGTTATTAATTGCTATTAGTTATCGTTTATTGTTATTGTTTGCCATTAGCTTAGAAACACAATTCAAACCCCGAAATTGTTACTTTAGAGACAAACCTAGTTTAACATATTAGAATACTACCGCTAACTATTAGTTAGTAGTGAATTAGGTTTACTTTGATTAAGGAGACGCAACTTTATCCTTATCAAATTTGGCGTCGTTGCCGGGGAGGCAACAATTTTCTGTTTGTTTCTACTTAGTTTGTTTTTTTCGTCTCAGGGAACCTAAGTTCCTTGAGACAGTTCTCATCCTTTTCTTTAGTTTTTGTTTATGCCCAGGTGTTCTAGGTCCGATCTCGTGCCCTACGATTCCGAACCAGAGAAGAGTCTCCGAGCTAGACGAAACTTTTGGAAGGAAATTCAAGAAGCGGAAGACTTGAGTACGCTTGAAACAGTTTACGCCGAATTCGTCGCAGAAAAACCATCCTTAGAAGAGGATACACATATTTCTGCACCTACTACAACCATGGCTAATCTAGCCAGCCATTCGGAGCCTACCGTTGCATCTATTCCCAAGGGATTTCAGCTCCCTACTACGGGTAATAGCACTTTTGAGATTCGTCCATCTTATATCTCTTTGGTAGAGCGAAACATGTTTGGAGGGAGCCCTGCTAAGCATATGGAGAAATTCACCAACTATTGTTTCTCTATTCCTTTAACGGGTGGGGTAACGCAAGATCAGATCAAGTTGGTGTTATTTCCCTTTTCACTACGAGATGGAGCAGAATATTGGTGGGGTGAGTTAGATATGGCTGCACTTGGCATCACCGATTGGAATTCTTTGGCTCTTGCATTCTACAACAGATATTTTCCGCCACAGAAAACCAATGCCATTCGAAGTCAAATCACAAGTTTCAAACAAGGTCCCAATGAGAACTTTAATGAGGCCTAGGTTCGCTTCAAAAAGCTTGTCAAGTCTGTTCCACATCATGGTTTTGATACTTGGTTCCTATGCAACCAGTTTTATAATAGGTTATATGATGATCAGAGAACATTGCTAGATTCTGCTGCAAATGGAAGATTCCAAAATAACACTACTGATGCCAATGCTTGGAAGTTAATTGATGAGATGGCTACTCACACTGCTGAGTATGGTAATCCTAGGGGTAATGCGAGGCGAGGAGGTTCGGATAATGACATTGTAGCTCAGTTGGAGGCATTAACTGCCAAAATTCCCGAGTTACAAACTTCAAAATCCTTGGAAAATAAACAAACGGTTCATGCCATGGTTCAACAAGAGCCAACCTGTGAAAGATGTGGTACATACTATGGGGCATAATGCGGTATAGTGTATGAGTACGGTTGATCAAGTGCTTGCTTTTCAATCCTTTAAGCAAGATTCACCGTACTCTAACTTTTACAATGAAAGGACAAGAGAGCATCCCAATTTCTCCTACCGAAGCCAGAATGTTCTTAATCCTACCTGCAGCAGGAGCTCACCCAAGGGGCCTTGATGATCAAGCCACAAGCAAGACAAGCCTGACCCCAAGACCTCTTCAGATGGAAGCTCGAGTCACAAGGTCCAAACAACAAGCCATGACAAGCCAAATTCAAGCCAGGCCAAGCCAAGTCATTGAGGAAGATAGTCCAGGGCTCATCAAGCCATGCCAAGTGCCAACTCAGTCCACATTACCCACACAAGATAGAAACAATGCCAGTCAGAACCAGGCAGACCAGTCAGCAAACCTAGCACCAAGAAGGTACACCACAGCATCCCAACCACCCCCACCATGGCCTACCATCAAGCCAACCCCCTAATCAACAAGTTTGTCCAGGATAATCCCTTTTGAAGTCTAGCAAAAACTCAAGTAACAAGCAACCCAAGCTAGAGTCCAATGAACATCAAAGCAGAGAGAGTACAAGTCCAGATGTGACTTCCTTTTGTTTAAGTCAACTTGTCCTCGTCCAAGTCAGGTTTTATCTAAGTCCTAATAAGATTAGAGAGTCCCAAGGAGCAACAAAACATCCAGGGCAAAGTAGCAAGACAACAAGAACAACAGAATTCCATTTCAGGAAAGATCCAAAGGCTGCTTTACTACTTTTTGCATTAGTCTGTTTTCTATGCTTTTGTGTCTGTACTTTATAGTTGTTGAGCTCGTTCTGTTGTGAGGCTCTTAATTAGTGTCTGTTGTAGTAGTTTAAATCCTAAGTTGGCCCTTGGATGATCTGTACATCCAATGGTTCACAAGATATCAGCCTCCCTATATAAGGAAGTCTTTGTATGTTGTTTTAGTTAGACTTTTATGAATGAATTAACTTTGAGAAATCCCTCAAATCCTTCAAACTTGTGCTAAGAGCTGTAGTTTGAGACAAGCCTGATACATCTTCAAGGTGTTTGATTAGTGTCTTGCTTTGTGAGTCAAGTTATATCTGTGCCTTGCTGTGATTAGCTTGCTTGCTGTTTGAGTCTAGTCTAGGGTGTTTGTGCTTTGCTGTTACACTTTGACCTGTCTCAGAACTAGTCTTTGAGTCCCTTCTCTTGTGCCTTGTTGTAGGGGAGTTTCTCTAAGTCATATCCTTGAGTTTTCAGTAGAAACAATTCACCGTCTCTAAAACAACATCCATTTATGTTTGAAATTATTATCAGTTTGAGTAAGCTTAATCAAACATTCCTTAAACTTGTAAACCTTAGTAGTTTACACTCCAAATTGGTTATCAGAGCTTAGGTTGAGAGTCTTAGTGAGTTCATTTTCCCTAACTACATTTAAAAACACAAAAATAGCCCAATGAGTGAAGAGAGACTGGCAGGAGTAGAAGCAAAGATGGAGGACCTGGCTGGGATTGTAACCACCCTAACCAGAGCCCTGGATCTCGTAATAGGCAATCAGTTGTTTGCTGGAGGAAGAGGCAGAGGACGTGGAAGAGGTCAAGGAGGAGGTAGAGGAAGGCCACCTGATGATGAAGAGTATCCAGACTCAGATGACTCAACAAGGAGCAGAGCTTCCATCCACAGGCACATAGACAAGCATCTTAAGGTAGACATCCCTGAGTTTTCTGGTAGTCTTAATCCTGATGATTTGTTAGAATGGTTAAGAGAAGTAGAAAGAATCTTTGAGTACAAAGGATACAATGATTCTAAGTCTTTTAAAGTAGCCATCCTTAAACTGAAAGGGTATGCTTCTCTTTGGTATGAAACCATGAAAGGGTTAAGGGCTAGGGAAGGGAAAGAACCCATCAAGTCTTGGACTAAACTGAAAAAGAAACTGCTAGACAAGTTTGTTGCTAAGGATTATACCCAGGATCTGTTTATTAAGTTGTCTAAGTTGAAACAAGGGGATAAACCTGTTGAATCCTACTTGAGAGAGTTTGAGCAACTCACATTGCAGTGTGACATAAATGAGAAACCTGAGCAAAGGATTGCTAGGTACTTAGAAGGTCTAGATAAGAGCATTGCTAACAAGGTTAGGATGCAACCTCTGTGGTCATTTGATGATGTTGTTAAGTTATCTTTGAGAATTGAAAAGATAGGAAAGACTAAATCTGTCACACCAAAGCCTATTAGATCTTTTCAAACCAGACCTTACTGTAGGATGAGAGCCATTGATACCCCTAAGACAGCACCCCCACCTACCTTAGACAAGGGAAAAGGCATCATGGGTCAGAAACCAAGCACTTCAATGACTGAGAACAGAATTAGGTGTTTCCAATGTCAGGGTTATGGACATTTCAGGAAGGATTGTCCTTCTAAGAAGACCTTTGTGACACCCTCAAATTTGCGGAAAGAAAAAAAAAATAATTTAAATACATCAAAGAAGAGAATACATAACGAAGGTGTCATAAATAAAAAGAGTCATTACAAAACGGAAATACTAATATACAAAAGAAATATACAAGACGGGAGACATATCTCCCGTATAAATACGGAAATAAAAAGAGTGTATAATAATATACAAACTAAGAACCAAATATAGGTCCAAGGTAAATACTTCGCTCGCTAGCTCGTCAATGTACCCCAAATATGCATCACCACCTGTTCGACCGCATTAAATATAAACACGGAAGCCACAGTCAGTGGGGAGTAACTCCGAGTTCTCCCAGCCACGAAATGTCGAGTTTAATGAAACATGAAAAACATAAAAGCAATGTATATAGAAAATACAAAACCTTAACATATATGATATGCTTTTCATGTTATGAAACAATTAACTAACATATAACCTAGCATATGAAAGCTATCATGTGAATCCGATAATAAAATATAACTCGAGGTAGGGAAGCTGGTATGTTGGCTCAGCGGTTACCATGTAACATGGCCCTGATACACTCAAACCCTAATCAACACGTAATCATGTGAATCAGTTAACAATCGGGAATCCAAACTCTATCAATCTTAGCCGGCTTGCATCTCACCTTCTAAAACTCATAGAATCATACAAACATGAAAGACCAATACTTCTACAAACAGGCATAAGTTCTTAGCACAGTCAATAGACGACTTCTGTAACTCGAGGCTATACCAAAAGGTAGGAAAACATCCTAGTCCTAGACTGATCAGACCTAGCGACAACAGCTATTCCATTCCCCGTCTCATGACATAACCGGACACGAGAAACTCTACTAGGCGACCCCCTAAGCAGAGATGGCTAGTACTTAAGCTGGCTCCAGTCCCAAAACGGATCAGGCAGCCATGCCCCGACTTGGATATAAACCCACCACGCCGAGACACAAAAGCTATCAAGCGGTGAACATATACTCGTTAAAGATAGTACGGGCCTATCAATGTCGTGGTCCAAGCTACTCATTTAGAATTAGCATGGTCAAGACGCCATATACTCATAATTCTCTATGGGTACTTAGTCAACACGACACCAACCATATAATTAAACAGTCACGGGAAAGACATCCTATCATGTGACTAATTGCATATAAATCAAAATCAAATAACATATCGCCTCATATCTACTAAGGCTAATTCC
>JAIUZE010048300.1:0-16012 GCA_022085475.1 Heliosperma pusillum
TCACTCGGTTCTTTCATCTGATGTTGGGGTTGAGCTTGTTCATTGGTCTGTATCGTCGCTTGACCGTTTATTTTGTTTGGGTCATCGAACCGTGAAATATATTCCTCCTAAGTGCCGTCTTGGGTTTGCTCGGGTTCTGAAGGGGGTCTTGGATGATGTGGCTGACTCTCCTGGTGATCTCTCCTGCTGGGTTCGTTTGCTTGTGTTGCCTATTTGTCTGCTTAAGACCTTCGCTCCTCGGAGTAATCTTGAGTGTAGGACGGCTGTTAGGCGACAGTGTCAGGAGGAGAGTATTACTAGGGCTATTCTTGCTTAGGGGGTGCCTGGAGGGGGGTTGCAGCTTTTACAGGAGTGTTTGGCTGAAGTTCCTCCTTCGTTTTGTGTGGAGGAGGATCTGGATTTGAGTGAGCAAAACCTCCGCCAGTGTCGGCGGAAGATTTGTGATGGTCATTATACTGCTGCTGTTAGGGTGCTTTCTTCCTCCGGCGTCGCCCCATACACTGATGCCACTCTTTGTGCTTTGCGTGAGAAGCATCCTGTCGCCCCATCTCCTTCATTGCCTCCTTTGCCTGTGGATCATCATTTTCTTGTTGCCTCTTCGGCAGTGGTTTTGGATATGATTCGTGGTTTTCCGCGTGCCACTTCTTGCGGGAGGGATGGACTTCGTGCCCAACACCTTCTGGACTGTTTGAGTGGTGCTGCTGTGGCTGTCTCAGACGATTTGATCGCTTCTATTACTAGGGTGGTAAATCTTTTTCTGGAGGGCCGGTGCCCTGTAGCCCTTGGTGAGTACATTGCTAGTGCTCCGCTCACGCCGCTTGTTAAACCAGGCGGGGGTGTTCGCCCTATCGCTGTTGGCACTGTCTGGCGACGTCTTGTCTCTAAGGCTGGTGCTTGTCTGGTTGGTCCTTCGTTGTCTACTTATTTTGCTGGCCTTCAGTTTGGGGTTGGGGTGTCCGGTGGAGGAGAGGCTATCTTGCATGCCTTGAACCGGCTCATTGAGGCCCGTGGTGGTGATGTGGGACTGTCTATGTTGCTAGTTGATTTCCAAAATGCTTTCAATCTTGTTGATCGTATGACTATGCTACAGGAAGTCCGCCGTCGTTGTCCGGTTCTTTCCCGTTGGGTGGAGTTTTGTTACTCTAGCCCTGCCCGTCTTTATTATGGGGAGCATTGTTTGTGGTCTTGTCAGGGTGTCCAGCAGGGTGATCCTTTAGGGCCGTTGCTTTTCGCTTTGGTTTTGCATCCCCTAGTGTGCAACATCCGGGATTCCTTTGATCTTACGTTGCAAGCGTGGTATTTGGATGATGGCACCATTGTTGGGGACACTTTAGAGGTGGGGAGAGTTTTAGATTTGATTATGGCAGATGGGCCTCGTTTCGGTCTCCATCTTAATGTGGCTAAGACTGAGGTCTTTTGGCCTATTGAGGATCCTCGGAGTCGGCTACCCGGTGTTTTCCCCCCTTCTAGTGCTCGGCCCTTGCGTGGTGTCTCTGTTTTGGGTGGACCTGTCAGTACTTGTCCCATTTTTGGCAGTGAGCTTGTGGCGAGGAGAGTGACTAAGACCGTTGAGCGTATGGACTTAGTCGCGAGGATTGAGGACCCGCAATGTGAGTTGCTTCTTCTTCGGGCCTGTACTGGTATTTCTAAACTCTATTTTTCCCTCCGTACTTGCTCCCCGGGGGTCTTTGGGTCTGTCCATCTTCGCTTTGATGCAGCGCTTCGTTCTAGCTTGGAACGTATTGTCACCGCGTCTGGGCCTGGTTTTGGGGATTGGCAGTGGCGCCTTGCCACTTTCCCTTTTCATCTGGGTGGGCTCGGTGTTTATGCTGCCGGGGATGTTTTTCATTATGCTTTTCTAGCGTCCCGTTTGCAGTCTGCTGATTTGCAGGCTAAGCTACTTCGGTCTTCAGGTATTGTGAATTCTGGTCCTACTTTCGACGATGCCTTGCGGGTGTTCTCTGAGACTACAGGTTCTTCCTTTTTACGTGATCCTAGTGAAATCGCTGCCCCTAAACTTATGAAGAAACTGGCAGATATATATTTTGCGAGGATTGCTGCTACTGCGGAATCTGTATTCTCTTTGACACCGCGTCAGCTTGCGTTATGGAAGTCTCAGCAGGGTGCCCACGCCTCTGATTGGTTGCGCGCGGTTCCTATCTCTGGGTTGGGTCAGACTATGAACCGGAGGACTTACCGTAGTGTGCTGGGGTATCGCCTTGGTGTCCCGTTATTCACGGTATCTAGGCCTTGTCCTGCTTGCTCTCGGGTTTTTGCTGATGATGTGTATGGGGACCACGCTGTTTCTTGTACTGGTACTGTGGGGGTTAAGCATCGGCATAACCTCGTTCGTGACACCTTATTCGACATTTGCTATAGGTCTGGTATTTCTTCGGGCAAGGAGGTTGATATTGGTTTGGTTGACGGGCATGGCGGATCTCTTCGTCCGGCGGATTTGCTACTTTATTCGTGGGACAGAGGGCGTGATGTGTGTGTTGATTTGACAGGGTCTTCCCCCTTGACTCAGACTGGGATGTCTGATTTTGTGCCGGGACGGGTTGTTGCTGATGCTGCTCAGCGCAAATGTACTAAGTATAGGGATTTATGCGCGACTGCTGGCTATGGTTTCCTACCCTTCTCTTTCTCTTCGCTTGGGGAGCTGGGCTCGGATGCTGTTGACTTGCTCAAGCGGATCCAGAAGTTCTCGGTATCTCAGGATGCTGGGGCTCGGGTGGCCGCTTATATCTTTACTAGGATTAGCTTTGCTATAGCTAAGGGGGTGGGGGCCCAGATTGTCTCTCGGCTCCCCACCAACTTCATGTAAACTTTTCATTTTATTTTATTTTAATGAAAAAAAAAAAAAAAAAAAAAAATTAATAATAATAATAATAATAAAAAAAAATAATAATAATAATAGTAATTATAATTATTATAATAAATAATAATAGTAATATTAATAATATTGAAATAGTTGTTATTAATAGAATATTCACTCCAGTTCATAATAATTTTCGTATTTTGTATTACATAGTTTTCGAGACGACACTTTGACTTGATTTCTCTTCATTTATATTCAATTTTTTTTTCATTTAAAAACTATGTTTCCAATTTTTTTTTATGATGATTGTAAATGTGTTTTTGTTATAATGTCTAAGTTTTTATATTTTAAAACTTATTTATGGTCAAAGTTATAACGAGGGATAATTATGAGATGGAGGGAGTATTAATTAATTAATAATAATAATAGTAGTAATAAAATAATAATAATAACTAATATTAATAAAAGAATTGAAGTTTAAGATGAGTAGAACTGAAGTGAGCTGAATTTAGTGGACCAGAACTGAGCTGAATGAAGCTGAGCTGAACTAAACTGAAAAGAGCTGAACTGAACTGAACTGAACTGAATGGAGCTGAGCTGAACTGAACTGAACTGAATAGAGCTGAACAGAACTGAAATGAGCTAAAATTAAGCTGGAAAGAACAGGGCCTTAGTGTTGGGTCAAATTCAGACACCATACATGAAAATTCATCCTTTCAAATGTTAGAAAATAATAATATTAGTGGCCATGTTGCTCCAACTGCAAATCAATGTACTACCACTCGTAGAAGAGCAGTACCTTGGACAATAAAAGATGAGTGTCGCATTGCTGTTTCATTTTTAAATATTATTAAGGATAGAATTGTTGGTAATGCACAAAAAAGAGTCGATTATTGGAGTAGAATATCAACTTTTTATAATGAAAATAAAAGGAATGAACAAACAAGAAGAGAAGTAAACCAATGTAAGCAACACTGGCACCCAATTAATCAAGCGGTCGATAGATTTAAAAGTTGTTATGTTAAATATGCTCTATGAAGCTCACAGAAGCTTGTCATTGTATAAGGAAATGTATGGAAATACATTCAACTTCATGCACGTATGGGATTTAGTGGGCACGACAAAAAAAAAATGGACAGAAAGGAAAACTAAAGAAGTAACTAGTCACTCGTGTAAAAGAAACAAGACATCTGTAAGCGGAGGGTATACATCTTCGGGTGGAGATGTTAGTGTCGCAGAAGAGCGTAGTGAAATACATCCAACATGGAGGGATGCAGCAAAGAAAGCACAAGCCAGAAAGGGGAAAGGAAAAATGAGTGGAAATGATTATAGTGAGGCTATGTCAGTTTTTGAAACACGAGAAATATCCGCAAGTCGTTTGGCAAGATATAAAAGAACAAGAGATAGAAGAAAGACTTATATGTACTGATGTTAGTAGAATGACACCCCTTCAAAGGAAACTTCATCAAAAGAAATTGGAAGGAAGAAACTGTTGCAAAACGTGGAACTAATATTGAGGATTTCTTAGAATAACTTTTAGAATTAAGTTATTATGAATTATGTATTTTTTTAATTATGTTGATTTTATTATATTATTATGTAATGTATAATTATGTTAAATGTACTATATTAATTATTTATTGTATAATTATGCTAAGTGTACGGTGTTAAATAAATATGTATTGTATAATTATGTATGTATGATTATGTTAATGTGTTGTCATTTCAAGTCTTATCTATTTCAACTTTTCAATGAATTGGTTCTGAATTGTTGCAGGGATAATGTGCTACTCTGATTTGCTGCAGTAATAATGTCCTACTCTTAATTATCATGTCTTGTTATTTAAGCTTTTCTCTTGCATTATCATACAAACTGACAAAGCATTTCAATTATTTTGCAAAAGGTAACTTAATCAAACTCATTTAAATTCGGAAACAGACGTTTTAAATTTCTCATCCCATTTTCTCCCTTTCTCTCATAAATTTATCAATATCTTGAAATTTCAATCAAAATTATGTCAGGTAATCTTTCCTTCGAAGATATCTATGATGAGATGTTTAATTCATATGTGGAATCTATGACACGATGAATATAGTATCAATGTGACAACCCTTGCGAATGCGGAAATAAAACATAACAAGCATGTGATTTATATAGCGGAAAATACGATGTTTTTTAAACTTTTTACATGCAAATAGAACGGTACGAGGAGTGTCAATAATTACAAACCAAAGTATAAAATGCTACAAGAGACGTAGTCTCTCAAAATGCTATCCAACATCAAAGTTATTAGCAACTAACTAAACAACGTCTAGAGGTGACTCATCCAGGCCAACGCCCGCTAGCTCACACCCGAACCCAAAATACCACAAGCAAAAAGCCATCCAATCAATCAACCTGTTCATCCATGAAAAACATGAACGCCACAGTCAGTGGGGAGTAACTCCGGGTTCTCCCAGCCATATCACAATAAACGTACTTAAACGGAAATACGAAATAGAAGCATGCATATATAGATATACATGTGAAATACGAGAAGAATAAATAGGCAATTCAATATGTAAAGATAAGAGCTCATGAAGTACAAATCCGTAACCATCATACTATAGATAGACTCGGGGATGACACTCTTAGGCAACCATACACTCACTAGGGCTTACATCTCACCGTTAGCGGCATAAGTTTGATAAGATTGAGACTCGACAAACAAACCATGCCAAGTCATCCAAAGATAAAAAAAAATAAATCATATAACCATCCATCCAAACGTACAATATGTTGACGACATCTCTCACGGTAAATGACACGCACTAGCACTGTGTACATGCAAGTATGATTAAAAGGCATCCACGGGATAAAACATTGCCCTGAACGCATACACGATTCAATACATTTCGTATATGTAGACTAATTTCCTCCTGGTAGAACGACGATAATAATATGGTCCTAGTCTAAATCTGGCCAGACTCTCGGAATCACATTTTCCGATTCGACATGCGATAAACATTTCGCATCCAAGACTCGGTCAATCATAGACGCCGAGTACCCCAAATTCGGGCAACCTTCACGAAAGAGGCGGAAAAGAGCACATGCCTCATAACAAGCGGTACGCTACATGCAATGACACCACCTCGCAAGTATACAACATTTGACGGCCGGGTCGATCAACGCAAAGGGTTCACCTCCCAAAAACGTCGTCATATGCCCACTAACACATGCAATTAAGCAGTAAGGATACACTCCCCGTTCCGACATTCCAGCCTTACGAACAAAGAGGTAGCGAAAGGAATGATAGTACAAAGCACATAGGAAATTAGTGCTCAAACCGTAACATGTGTAAAACCGACTCAAAGTGGGAAATCAAAAACCGTCACAAAACATGCGATACAAGCGAATGGAATATCATATATTCAAAACATTAATATTTAAAGTCATTACGTAAATTTATACGATAAACGAACCATCGGAAATATTGTAAATAAAAACATAAGTAAGAAAATCAAATAGAATTCTAGCGTGTGCCAGCCGGTCCCCGGCTACCCGGCTGGCACCCATAGTAACAATTGAAAATCAACCAAAATGCAGTGTGTCCCAGCCGGTCAAATGGATCGGCTGCCGGTTACCCGGCTGGGACCAAAGTCATACGACATAATGAAGTCAAAGTAAGGTGTGTCTCAGCCGGTCGGCTGACCGGCTGCCGGTCGGCCGGCTGAGACCAATTATATACCAAAACTTTTACGTAACACAATTAAACATCAGCCACTACCCAGCTGACCGGCTGCCGGTCGGCCGGCTAGGGTCAATATCACACGAAATTCACCATTTCACTAAGGTTCAACATTCAACAATCATTATCAAACATCAAAAATCATCAATTCTCATTATCAATTACCAACTAACAACAACTATCATCAACATACAATTCCTATGATTTATAATCATATTCTAAATAAGATCACTAACATAGAAAACACATAAAACACGTAAATGATATCGAGTGAACCTTCATCGTTACCTTTTCGCGTCTTCAATCCGCGTCGATGTCCTCTTCTATCAAGAAGTAGTCTTTGTCGGGGTCTTGGAGGTCACCACCTACAATTAGATAATAAAAGATGAATATAATTCACCTTTGAGAAAGACGGATAAATTGAAAAGCGAGAAAGACGGTAATTTTATTACCAATTAAGATAGAGGACGATGAGAGGGAAAGAATAAGACAAACTTGTGTGAAATTGAGCGAGAAACGAAGGAGTAGCGATGATTTTAAGATCGATCAATTATGGAGGTTAGGGTTTTGGTGGTTACTTGGTGAGGAAGAAGAAGATTGAATGTGAGGGTGAGTTAGGGTTAAAGGAGTATATGAGGGAGTAAGTGGAAAACATATGGGGAAAGCCGAAAAACGTCTTAAGTTGTAACTTACTCGAAATCTCGCGTAAAGTCCGAAAACGAACTCGGAAATTCTAAATTAGACACGGAAAAATTTAAATCTAAACTAAAACTAAATTTTGCTGAAAAGTATCCGTAAAATATTTTTACTATAAAAATAGGGTACATTTGCGGGTGTTACAATCACCCCACATTTTAAAAAGTTTCGCCCTCGAAACTTGAGCGAAAGAAAGATACCTTAATCGAATAGGCTTGGATATTTACCACGCATAGAAGCTTTTGTTTCCCACGTCTCTTCTTCAACATTGGCACATCTCCATAAGATTTTCACTAAAGGAACCACTTTACTTCTCAACTTCTTATCTTTGCGATCTAGGATGCGGATCGACTTCTCTTCAAAGGATAAATTCGGTTCAAGCTCGGGCATTTCCGCTTGAAAAACATGGCTTGGATGACTAACGTACTTTCTCAATTGAGAAACATGGAATACATCATGAACCTTAGCCAAATTCGGGGGCAAGTCCAACTTGTAAGCAACGGCACCAATCCTTTTCACAATATCAAAGGGTCCAATGTATTTCGGGCTCAATTTACCCCTTCTACCAAACCGTTTAACACCCTTCATTGGAGATACTTTCAAGAACACTTTATCCCCAACTTCAAATTCTAACGGTCTTCTTCGGATATCGGCATAAGATTTTTGTCGGTCTTGAGCGGCTTTCATTCTATCACGAATGACTTTCACATGATCAATGGTTTCAACAAGAACATCGGGACCTAAGTCACGAACATCACTCAATTGATTCCAACATATAGGACTTTGGCATTTCCTTCCATAAAGAGCTTCATAAGGAGCCATCTTGATCGAGGCATGATAACTATTGTTGTAAGAAAAGTCCACCAACGGTAGACTCTTTTCCCAACTAGATTGGAAGTCGAGTGCACAAGCCCTAAGTAAGTCTTCTAAAGTCAGAATAGTCCTCTCGGTCTGACCATCGGTAGCGGCATGAAATGCGGTACTCATCAACAATTTACTACCCATGGCTTCTTGTAAAGCCTTCCAAAATCTCGAACAAAACCTTGGATCTCGGTCGGATATAATCTCCTTGGGAACACCATGGTATCTAACAATCTCATCAACATAGGCTTTGGTTAGACGATCTAAACTCCAAGTCTCTTTGATCGGAATGAATCTAGCACACTTGGTCAAACGATCAACAATAACCCAAACGGCATCTTTACTTCCAACGGTCCTTGGCAAAGCCATGACAAAATCCATAGAAATAGATTCCCACTTCCATAGTGGAATATCCAAAGGTTGTAGCAATCCACCGGGCCTCTTGTGTTCAATCTTCACTTGTTGGCAAGTAAGACATCTTCCAACATAAGACACAACATCGCCTATTAGATTCGGCCACCAAAATTGTAGCTTCAAGTCTTTGTACATCTTATCACTTCCGGGGTGAATAGAATAAGGGGAAAGGTGAGCTTCATCAAGAACTCGCTTTCTCAAATCAAGAGCATTAGGCACAAACAAACGGCCATGGAATCGAAGAACACCTTTGTCATCAAACTTGAAATCTTTGGCTTTTCCTTCTAAAAGCTTGGCTTGAATAGACTTGTAGGTAAGATCATCAACTTGGCTTTCGCGGATCTCACGGAGAAAAACAGGTTTGGTAGTCATAGCACCAACATAATCAAATCCACGTTCCACGAATTCCAACTTCAACTTTCGAAACTCCAAACAAAGATCATCGGGTAATACCCGCATAGCATTCAAGGAATGAGAAGATTTCCTACTAAGAGCATCGGTAACAACATTTTCCTTCCCTTCATGGTACAACAACTCAAAATCATAATCATTCACCAACTCCATCTTCTTTGTCTCATATTCAACTCCTTTTGAGTAAATATGTACTTCAAACTTTTGTGATCGGTGAATATACGGCAATGAACACCAATAAGGTAGTGTCTCCACACTTTCAAGGCATGGACAACGGCGGCTAATTCCAAATCATGAGTAGGATAGTTCAATTCATGAACTCTCAACTGTCTCGAGGCATAAGCAACCACTTTCCTACTTTGCATAAGTACACAACCCAATCCTATCTTAGAAGCATCACAATAGACATCAAAGTCTACACCATCTTCAGGTAAAGTCAACACCGGAGCGGTAGTCAACCTTTTCTTTAACTCTTGAAAAGCGGCTTCACAAGCTTCATTCCATAGGAACTTGGTTTCTTTCTTCAACAATTGGGTCATCGGTCTAGCAAGCTTTGAAAAATCTTTGACAAATCTACGGTAATAACCAGCTAAACCAAGAAAACTTCGAACTTCTCTAACATCGGTCGGACTCTTCCAATCAACCACAGCTTCAATCTTCGAAGGATCCACCATTACACCTTCTTTAGAAATTACATGCCCAAGAAAACACACTTTAGGTAACCAAAATTCGCACTTGGAGAATTTGGCAAACCACTTTTGACGACGAAGAACACTCAAAATAGTCCTTAGATGAATAGCATGCTCTTCTTCGGTCTTGGAGAAAATAAGGATATCGTCAATGAACACTACCACACACTTGTCAAGGTACTCACTAAACGTGCGTGCGGTTCATTTGATCCATGAAAATAGCGGGAGCATTAGTCCATCCAAATGGCATCACCTTGAACTCATAATGACCATATCTTGTACTAAAAGCGGTCTTCGGTATATCGACATCACGAACGGGAATTTGGTGATAACCGGATCTCAAATAAATCTTGGAAAAAGTAGAAGCACCCTTTAGTTGATCAAACAAATCTTCTATTCTTGGCAAAGGATACCTATTCTTGATTGTAATTCGGTTCAACTCACGGTAATTAATACAAAGCCTCGTAGAACCATCTTTCTTCTTCACAAAGAGAACGAGAGCACCCCAAGGCGAGGCACTTGGTCGAATAAAACCCTTCTCAATCATATCATCAAGTTGCTTCCTTAACTCTTTCAATTCGGTTGGAGCCATACGGTAAGGGGCTTTGGCTATTGGTCCAGAACCAGGTACAAGATCAATGGAAAACTCAACATCACGCTCGGGAGGAATCCCGGGCAAGTCTTCGGGGAACACATCAACAAATTCACGAACTATAGGCACATCTTCAATATTTGGCAAAGAGGTAGTTGAAGAAGTCACAATACACAAGTATGCTTGGTGACCCTGTGACACCCTCGAATTTGCGGAAAGATAAACAAGTAATTTATATAAATAAAAGATGAGAATACGTTTTTAATAGGTTCACTTTAGTGAAAATCGGTAAATTTTAAAACCGGAACCTACCATTAAATATATTCATCATAACAAAGGTGTCTTAAAGAAAAAGGTTCATAACAAAAAGGAAATAATATTATACATAAGAAGTATCCAAAACGGGAGACATATCTCCCGTATAAATACGGAAATAAAAGAGTGTATAATATAATACAATCCTAAGAACCGAATATAGGTCCAAGGTAATACTTCACTCGCTAGCTCGTCAATGTACCCAAGTATGCATCAAAAACCTGCCAACCGCATTAAATATAAACACGGAAGCCACAGTCAGTGGGGAGTAACTCCGAGTTCTCCCAGCCACGAAATGTCGAGTTTAATAAAACATGAATAACATAAAAGAGATGTATATGGAAAATACAAAACCTTAACATATACGATATGCTTTTCATGTTATGAAACAAATAACTAACATATAACCTAGCATATGAAGGATAAGCTACTCATGCAAGCTATCATGTGAATCGGTTAACAACCTATACCACGAGGTAGGGAAGATAGTATTTCAGCTCAGAGGTTACATTTAAAACATGGCCTGGATACAACTCAACCCTAATCATACAAACTATCATGTGAATCAGTTAACAACCGGTAATCCAAACTCTATCAACCTTAGCCGGCTTGCATCTCACCTTCTAAGATTCATAGAATCATCAAACATGAAAGACCAATACGTCTAGAAACAGGGATAAGTTCTTAGTACAGTCAATAGTCGACTTCTGTAACTCGAGTCTATACCACGAGGTAGGGAATACTTATATTTTAGCTCAGAGGTTACATTTAAAACATGGCCAAAATACAAAGCCCACATCTTAGCTCAGCGGTTACCTTTAAAACATGGCCAAGATACAAAGCACATATCTTAGCTCAGAGGTTACCTTTAAAACATGGCCAAGATACAACTCAACCCTAATCCTAGACTGCGCAGACCTAGAGAAATAGGGATAAAACCACCGCACCCAAGACTCATGATACAACCACATGAGTACCCTAAGGAATCCGCCAAAGGGTTGGCTAGTACTTAAGCTAACCATCCACTCACAAAATAGGCAGAAAAGTCATGCCCCAGCTTGGATATAAACCCACCAAGGCGGGAACACAAAAGCTATCAAGCGGTAAACTCCATATGCTCGTTAAAGATAGTAAGGCCTATCAATGTCATGGTCCAAGGTGCTCATTTAGAATTAGAATGGTCAAGACGCCATATAATCATAATTCTCTATGAGTACTTAGTCAACACGACATATATCATACAATTAAATAGTCACGGGAAAAACTTCCTATCATGTGACTAATTGCATATCAATCACTTTCAAATATCATATCGCCTCATATCTACTAAGGCTCATTCATTCATTCATTAAATAAAACCTTACCTGAAGACAAATCCCCGACCCGAGTCCCGCGACGGGTCATCAGTCAAAACGGGGCTGACTAGATCTTAGTTTGACCAAACCCGTTTGGTCAAACCGGCTAGAAACAGAGTCTTAGCCATTTAGGCTTGAACATAAGAACATCATATTCATTTCATGCTATTTTATTCTAATTTCTAACATGTGAATTATTAATTCTTATGAAACCCGCTTGACTTAAAGGATATCAAATTAAACTACAGTCTCATGCTATAATTTCTAACATGTGAGAAATAATAATATTAGGAAAACCTTTTAATTAAATAATTTACTTATTAAAATTTCCCACTTGCTAAATATTACAAAACATGATATAATAATAACACTAAACTCAAAAACCGTCACAAGCCCATAGGAGGGCTCACGGGTCATGGGACTGGACCGGGCCTGGACTGGGCCCACGGGCTGGTTTGGGCCGATTTTGGTCCACATTTCTAAAATCGTTTTCTTAATATTTCCCGCATGCTTAACATATTTAAAACCCGTCAAAACAACAACAAAACAATCAAGTATCGACACAAGCCCAAAGGGCCAATAACGGACCAACCCAGACCGGCCTGGACCGGGCCTGAACCGGCCTGAACCGGCTTGAACCGGCCTGGTTTGGGTCGGTTTCTCAGCCACCTTACACGGCCACCATCAACAACAACCCAAATTTATTTCTAACATGTTTTAATTAACAACCATCCATTTTAACAACCAATTCATCCATCATTCATACAAAAATTATGATTATGAACAAATCATCCAACATGTCAAAAACACTAAATATGTTAAAAATTCATAAAACTTAATAATAATAACAACCTAGCATGTTACTACTTAAAACCGTAAATAACAAAAACATAAGTAAAAGTATGTGACATTAATTCGTCGAGTAACTCGGTAATCGTTACCTTAGCTAGCACAAAACCAAATAGCACCAAAATAAGAACTAAAAACCCGTCTACTAATCTTCTTCTAAAATATACGAGTCACCAAACTCGTCTTCATAATCTTCTCCTCTAAGAAATGACAAAAATAACATTATTAGAATTAAAACTTGATTTCAACAATTAAAGTGTTGAAAACGATTTTGTCGGAATTGAAAATAAAACGTACTTGGAGATGAAGAGCGGAGAGAAGACTTTAGAAATATAATTTAAAATGGAGTTGGCCAAGTAACGTAGGTTTTGTGACGATTTTGCTCAAGAACGATCAAGAACACCAAGAACAATTGTGATTATATTAAAGAAGGTATTAATTAGATATTAAGTTGATTTAATGTAAAATGAAAAGATAATTAGTGAGTAAGAATGGAGGGGAGAGCCGTGTAATATAGAGGTTAATGGGAGTCGGGTTTTGAACTTGTTGTTACGGGATTAACTCGGGTTTTATAAATATATTATGGTAAGTATCTAGATATTATTAGATATTATGTTAGTTTAATCAAATATCTAGATATTATTAGATATTATGTTAGTTTAATCAAAAGAAAGGAAAATATCCAATCCTAAGAGACAAGAGGAAAGAGACGTGTGGAGGGAAGAAATCGGGTCTGTTTTTAAGCGATTTGTTGCGGAATTTAAGTTGACAGATCGATAAAGTTACAAATATCTTAGATATTTGTATTAGTTTAATAATAAGTAATCAAAAGATCTAAAGTGAGGGAAAAAGGTGATTTGGGCGTGTGGCACATGTAGGAATCGGGTTTCGGGTTTGTTTCGGGACTTAAGTTGACTCGGGAATAGTTAAATGAAGTTCGGGTTTAAACCGTAAAACCTACTCTTTAATTCCTAATAAATTCAAAATAATTATATTAAATTATCATAAATTCAAATAAATCGTAATAAATTAAAATAAAATAAATTTATTATTTTTCAAATATAATTTCGGTCTTTCAAATTACGGGTTGTTACAACCCTTTCTTACCATACTTACCAACTTCATTGCGGAAATCAAAGACACACCCTTTCGGGGATGAGATCCCTTATAGGTTATTCTAACTCCTAAAGGACTCTTTAAATAAATCTTTTGATCTCTACACTCGAACCTAGCATGGTATAACGCTAACCAATCTATACCTAGAATTATATCAAACTCTCCTAGAGGAAACTTAAAGAGATTTGCGGGAAAGATAGCAGCCGAAATAGATATTGGAACATTAGGATAAAGAGTAGAACAAGAGATAATTTCTTCGGATGGTAAAGATATAGGAGTATCCTCACTAGAAGTAGGCTCGATTGATAATTTATTAGCATAAGTCGAAGACACAAAGGACATAGAAGCACCGGTATCAAATAGAATACGACACGGTTGCTCTAAGATTGAGAACATACCCGTAATTATCTCCGGATGAGCATCGGCTTTGGCTCGGCTCAGAACGAATATGGAACCCTTAGGTTTGGCAATTGGAGGGGGCAACTTACGATCGGGACAATCATCATAACGGTGACCACCCTTTTGGCAAAAGAAGCAAATATAAGGTCGGTTGAAACAAGCTACACCGGGGTGGTGTTGTTGTCTACAACGGTTACATAAGCGACCTTGAGCTTGAGGAGGAGCATATAGCCTATGAGCCACATTAGAAGTAGCTCGGGGAATGAAAGGAACGGGAGCTCTTGCACTTGCGTTTGGGAGAGGATTGAATCTCCTCTTGTTGGCATAAGAGTTGGAGGAAGACGGAGTAAACGGCCTCTTCCCATAGAAATTAGGCCTAGGGGTGAAAGAAGGAGAGGGATTGTTCATCATAGCTTCATCCTTGATGGCCTTCATGGAGTTCTCGGCCCATAGAGCATCATCATATAAATCCCCAAAGGAAGTAGTATTTCTCCTCACTTTATTTTGGAGTAAAGCACTAAGCTTGTTGCGGTAATAGAAAGCTCGGTCCTCCTCATCTTTGATAAGCCTCGGAGCAAAGTGAGCAAGCTTGTTGAACTCCGTAGTGAAGTCTTGTGCCGACAAGTTACCTTGCTTGAAGTCGATAAATTCCTTGAGCCTTTGTTGCTTGAGCTCCTTAGGATAAAATCGGCCTTCCACTAGAGCTTTGAAACAAGCCCAATTGAAATCATCTTCAAGAGTAGCGGTGGCACTAGTAATCACCCACCAATTATCTGCTTCCCTTACAAGGAAGTGCTTTGCAATCCTTACCTTGTCCTCTACACGTGTGACACCCTCAAATTTGCGGAAAGAAAAAAAATAATTTAAATAAATAAAAGATGAGAATACGCTTCTAATAGGTTCACTTTAGTGAAAATCGGTACATTTTAAAACCGGAACCTACTATTAAATATATTCATCATAAGAAGGTGTCTTAAATAAAAAGGTTCATAACAAATACGGAAATAATATTATACAAAAAAGAGATATACAAGACGGGAGACATATCTCCCGTATAAATACGGAAATAAAACGAGTGTATAATAATATACAATCTAAGAACCGAATATAGGTCCAAGGTAAATACTTCGCTCGCTAGCTCGTCAATGTACCCCAAATATGCATCACCACCTGTTCGACCACATTAAATATAAACACGGAAGCCACAGTCAGTGGGGAGTAACTCCGAGTTCTCCCAGCCACGAACTGTCGAGTTTAATGAAACATGAATAACATAAAAGCAATGTATATGGAAAATACAAAACTTAAACATATATGATATGCTTTTCATGTTATGAAACAATTAACTAACATATAACCTATCCTATGAAAGCTATCATGTGAAACCGATAATAAAATATAACAAGAGGTAGGGAAGCTGGTATGCTAGCTCAGAGGTTACCCTGTAACATGGCCATGATACACTCAAACCCTAATAAACACGTAATCATGTGAATCAGTTAACAATCGGTAATCCAAACTCTATCAATCTTAGCCGGCTTGCATCTCACCTTCTAAAACTCATAGAATCATACAAACATGAAAGACCAATCCGTCTACAAACAGGCATAAGTTCTTAGCACGGTCAATAGTCGACTTCTGTAACTCGAGTCTATACCACAAGGTAGGAAAACATCCTAGTCCTAGACTGATCAGACCTAACGACAACAGCTAACCCATTCCCTGTCTCATTACATAACCGTACATGAGAAACTCTGCTAGGCGACCCC